>CM046037.1:77563782-77828782 GCA_025215565.1 Flaveria ramosissima | reverse complement strand
AAGACCAAGAGTTGAAAAGGTGGTTCTTGAAGAACCTGAGACCCCTCATCCAGAGGCTGGGGATGAGAGTGCTAACTTGAGGGCCTCGGTAAAGGAGGCTGTGGTTGAAGAGGTACATCAGGTCATGCAGACAATCTTACCGTCTATGGTGACCGAAGTCATCAAGGCTGTAAAGGAAGGAGAAAGAAAAAAGAGGAACAAGGCCTCAGGGGGACGGGAGCAACGGAGCCTAAAATGATTTTCTCTGATAATGAAGAAGAGGAGGAAGATGGGCCTGTGCAAGAGGTGGCACGAGGCTGTAACTATGGGACGTTTATGAGATGCAAGCCCCCTTCTTTCGATGGAAACGGCACTGCTGCTGCTGCTCACCGGTGGGTTGAGGGAAATGGAGGCTGTTCTTGATATCAGTGAGTGCCGAGAGGACCAGAAAGTAAAGTTTGCTACCCACTCGTGTGTGGATTCGACTCTTTTTTGGTGGGACAACATTGTCCAAGCCGAGGGTAACTGGGCGATAGGAAGGATGAGGTGGGTGGAGTTGAAGAAGATGGTGATTGAGGAGTCCTGTCCTCATAGAGAAATGTATAAGATTGAGAGAGAGTTCCTGCAGCTGGAGGCGGGAACCATGACACACCAGCAGTACACCACCAAATTCAACGAAATGGCACGGCTGGTGCCGGATCTGATGACGCCTCTATCTCGAAAGATCAAGAGGTACGTTCAGGTTTTGCCGGTGGATGTTTGCAGGCATATAATCGCCGGCCGGCCAGGCACGTTTAGGTCAGCGGTTGATTTGGCAGGGAGACTATATGATGAGCGGGAGGTGGTGGTGACTGAAGCGAACAAGAAGGGTGGTGGTGATCGGAATTGGAACGGGAAAAGGTTTGGTCGGGGTGATGCCTCGACGGGTAACAAAAAGGCACGGGTGGATGACCGTTGTGTGGCCACATCGGGAGCGGGATCGAAGGGTGTGGCAAGTGTGGAAAGGAGCATGCGGGAGAATGTAGGCGGGGTTTGAATGTGTGCTTCAAGTGTGGGAAGGTAGGGCATATGGCAAGGGATTACCTTGCGGGTAGATGTTTCAACTGTGGGGAAGGCGGACATCTGAGTAAAGACTGTAAAAAGCCAAGGGCTGAGGGTTCTGGGGTGAATAAGACCGGGGGTGAAGGACCGAGGGCGAGCGCCAGGGCATTCACCATCACACAGGAGGAGGCTAGGACGGACCCTAACGTTATGTCCGGTACGTTTCTAGTGAACCAAACTTTAGCTTCTGTGTTATTCGATTCTGGTGCTAGTAAGAGTTTTATTTTTGCTGCTTTCTGTGCTAAGCTCCCTGTTAGTAGTAGACGTGTCGATGCGCCCTTTGATGTAGAAACTGCCATAGGTAAGTCTACCCGGATTTCTGAGATGATGGAGGGTTGTGACGTGGAGCTAGAAGGTCATAAGTTTCCCGTTAGACCGTTCGTGATGACCTTAGGTGGGTTCGATTTGGTTCTTGGGATGAATTGGTTAGCGGACTACGAGGCGAACGTTGTGTGTCGCAAGAAGATGATTCGGTTGACAACGCCTGACGGGAGTTCGGTGACGGTTTATGGTGATCGGGTCACGACGATTCCGAAAGTAATTTCGATGGCGGTGGCGGGAAAGTGTATGAGGCGTGGATGTAGTGCATACTTGGCATATGTAAAGGATGTGGATACGCTAACACCACAACTAGCCGATGTACCGGTTGTGTGTGACTTTCCAGACGTGTTCCCAGAAGACTTATCAGGAGTGCCACCTGAGCGAGAGATCGATTTTCAGATTGATCTGATACCGGGTGCCTAACCTGTTGCCAAGGCACCGTATCGGCTGGCTCCGACAGAGATGAAAGAGCTGATGGAGCAGTTGCAAGAACTGCTTGATAAGGGGTTCATTAGACCGAGTATCTCTCCTTGGGGTGCTCGGTACTGTTCGTGAAGAAGAAAGACGGTAGTATGAGGATGTGTATTGACTACCATGAGCTGAACAAGTTGATGATAAAGAACCGATACCCCTTACCGAGAATCGATGATTTGTTTGATCAGCTTCAAGGTGCCAGTTGATTTTCAAGGATAGATCTTCGATCGGGCTACCATCAGTTGAAGGTGAAGGAGCAAGATATCCCTAAAACAGCTTTCCGCACGCGATATGGTCACTACGAGTTCCTTGTCATGTCTTTTGGTTTGACCAACGCACCAGCTGCTTTCATGGATCTGATGAAGCGAGTGTGTCGGCCGATGTTGGATAAATCAGTGATCGTGTTTATTGATGATATCCTGATTTACTCAAGGAGCGAGACAGAGCATGCCGATCACATTCGGGAAGTTCTAGAGACGTTGAGAAGGGAGAAGTTGTATGCCAAGTTCTCCAAGTGCGCGTTCTGGTTGCGCGAGGTTCAGTTCTTGGGTCATGTGGTGAATCCTAACGGAATTATGGTGGACCCGACAAAGGTGGAGGCGGTTATGCAATGGAAGTCACCAAAGACGCCATCCCAGATTCGTAGCTTCTTGGGTTTGGCGGGTTACTACAGAAGATTCATCCAAGACTTTTCTAAGATCGCTTCTCCATTAACTAAGTTGATCCGGAAAGATGTGAAGTTTGTATGGGGTCAGGCTCAAGAGAAGGCGTTTGAGGAATTGAAGACGAGGTTGACTCAGGCTCCAGTTCTGTCATTACCAGATGGAAGTGAAGATCTGGTGGTTTATTCTGATGCTTCCTACTTGGGCTTAGGGTGCGTGTTGATGCAGAGGGGAAAGGTTATAGCCTATTCATCCCGACAGTTGAAGGTTCATGAGGTCAATTATCCCACTCATGACTTGGAGCTAGCAGCCGTGGTCTTTGCATTAAAGATTTGGAGGCACTATCTTTACGAGACGAAGTGCACCATATTCATTGACCACAAAAGCTTGAAGTACTTCTTTGAGCAGAAGGACCTGAACATGAGGCAGAAAAGAGGGTTGGAGCTCATAAAAGACTATGATTGCGAGATCCATTACAATCTGGGCAAGGCCAACGTGGTGGCGGATGCCCTTAGCCGAAAGGAGAGACCCGAGCCGATTCGGGTGAAAGCTTATCAGCTGATCATGACCTCCGATGTAATGAAGCAAGTCAAGGAGTTTCAAGATGAAGCAAGAAAGAAGATCATCTTAACTCTGAAAGAATGAGAGGTCTGGTCGCAGAGTTGGGTGAAAACACACTCGGTGTTAGAAGCCGGTTCGGTCGTGTGTGGATTCCTCGTTTTGGAGATCTACGCGTGAAAATCATGGATGAAGCTCACAAGACTCGATACTCCATTCACTCCGGTACTACGAAAATGTACCACGACATGAAGAAAGATTATTGGTGACCGGGTATGAAGTGTGAGGTAGTGGAGTATGTGAGTAAGTGCCTTACTTGCTTACAAGTGAAGGTCGAGCATCAGAAGACGTATGGGAAGATCCAACCTTTGGATATACCGGAATGGAAGTGGGAGCATATCACCATGGATTTCATTACGAAGCTGCCGCGTATCCCGAAAGGGTATGATGCCATATGGGTGATAGTTGACCGTTTGACGAAGAATGCTCACTTTCTACCGATCCGCGAGACATATTCATCAGAGAGGTTGGCTGATCTATTCATCAAGGAAATTATAACTCGTCATGGTGTGCCGGTGTCTATTGTGTCTGATCGTGACACCCGGTTTACATCTAAATTTTAGAAGAAATTCCACGACGCTATGGGGATGAGGTTACATATTAGCACAGCTTATCATCCCCAGACTGATGGTCAGTCAGAAAGGACCATTCAGACATTGGAGGACATGCTTCGGGCATGTGATATTGATTTTGAGGGAAGTTGGGATGACCACTTACCGTTAGCTGAATTCTCGTACAACAATAATTATCATGCCAGCATTGGTATGCCCCCATATGAGATGATATACGGTAGGAGATGCAGAACACCCGTTTGTTGGGGTGATATTGGTCAGAAGGAGTTAGGAAGCATTGAGGTGATCGAGGCTACGACTAAGAAGCTTGAAAAGACCAAAGCCTTCATGAAGGCAGCCAAAGATAGACAGAAGTTGTATGCTGATAAACGACGCCAACCGATTGAATTCCAGGTGGGTGACCAGGTTATGTTGAAGGTCTCACCTTGGAAGGGTATCATCCGTTTTCGAAAGCGGAGCAAGTTGAGCCCGAGGTACATATGCCCTTTCCGAATCATTGCTCGAGTAGGAGAGGTAGCCTATAGATTGGAGTTACCGGATGAGTTAAGTGGAATTCACCTGACATTCCATGTATCTCATCTAAGGAAGTGCTTGGCAGATGAAGATATGATCGTTCCACTGGAAGATATCGAAGTAGACTAACGGCTCAATTATGTGGAGCAGCTAGTGGCAATCATAGATCGAAAGGAGAAGAGGCTGAGGAATAAAACGGTTCCTCTTGTGCGGTACAGTGGATGCACAGGAAAGGATCCGAGTCGACGTGGGAGACCGAAGAAGAGATGAGGCAGCATTACCCACGTTTGTTCGAGGAATAACATGTTTCGGGGACGAAATCTATTTAAGGGGGTGGACTTGTAACACCCGGTTATTTATTTATCTTGAGGCCGACGAATGAAGAAAAATAAATAAAGTCCAAATTCGAGGGACCAAACTCGCCACCGAGAGAAAGTCGAGTGTGTGGTGGTATTTAAAGGGAGAGGGCAGCCCTTACCCTCTCCCCACACTCACATTTCAGCCAAAAAGAAAGGGAGAAGAGAAAAAGGGGAGAAAAAGAGAGAAAAGGTTGGTTCGTGTAGATTCGAGCGAGTAAAATCGTCGTTTAGCGAGTCCAATCGAAGCTCTTCTTGTTGTGGACGTTTGTGTGAGTTCTAGGACCCGTCTTTTACTTGTTTTCAAATGATTTTGGGGCTGGAAAGCATAGAAAACCCGTTTTTGTATGTGTGTGTGTTTGACCCATTTGGGTGTGTTTGCGTGTGATGCGTTTGGAGTTTGTTTCCGGGCTTGTGTGTGCTTGAATGGTGTTGTGGTATGCATTCCTAAGGTTTAGGATGGTTGATTTAGGCTTAGAATGAGTTTGGATGAGCTTAGAGGTCGAAAATGGCAGATTGGGTTTGGAATGAACTCCATTCTGCATCAGCTAGGGCTAGGCGACCGATTAGAGGCCATACGGCCGACTGAGGTGCGATTGAGGTTCATTCGCACGATTGAGGGTTCAGTTGCACGATTGAGGGTTCATTCACCTGGCTGGGGGTTCAGTCGCACGATTGAGGGTTCATTCACCTGGCTGGGGATTCATTCGCACGATTGGGGGCAAGTCGCATGGGGAGTCATACGACTGCGGTCCCAGGCGCATAGGTACTCATTCGCATTAGTTCCATCCGCATAAGGTCATTCGCATGGGTGTTCATTCGTTTAGGTGTCCATCCTCATGAGGTTCATTCGCACGACTCGGTTTCCATTCGCATAGATGTTCATCCGCATGAGTCCAATCGCATGATTTTCAGTCGCCTGGAGGCCATGCGACTGAGGGGTGTCCATACGCCCAAGTAGGGCTGTTGTGCTTGGGAAAATGTGTAGTTTAATTGTTGACTTCGGGGGAAAGTGTAGACATAGGTTTTGACATGGAAATTCCCGTATGTTCATGTAAGATGAGTGTCGAGGCCTTAGAGAGTACGTAGGGCATGATGATGATGATGTTTTATATTTATGTATGATGTATTTTATGTATGCATGATTTTGCCTTGTATGATGTTGATGATTGTGTTGTTGATGTTCCTGATTATGATGAATGTTTATCTTTCATGTGGCTTTACGTGTTATGTTAATGAATGAATTGAAAGTATTATGTAACGTAAAGTGAAAGATGATAAAAAGGGGAACATGAATTGAATGCATGCATAAATGAACGAAAGTAATGAAAGTCTTGCAAGCATTTGATAACGGGACACACCAATTATAAGGTGTTAGCCCAACGGTGTGCGGGTTCGCTACCCCGGGAGGATGCACATTGGGGTCCGTCTTTGTGACCGACCATTTGTATAGAACCTCTACCGCTTACCCCAATACTGCGGCACATGTTTAGCTGTTCATTTATTGACTTCGGCCCAATAGCCATATAGTTTGGGTGTAGCACATGGTATTGGTACGGAAGATATCAAATGCGCAAGTAAAGATGTAACGATGAACGAATGACTGAAGAAGATAATAATGATATTATCTATGTGTTTGTATGATGTGTGATCATGCAAAAGTAATGAACGATTTTAATGAAAGTAAAGTATGTTTTATTATAAAACTAGAACTCACTCAGCAACGCTGACTTTTTATGTATTTCCAGTTGGCAGGTAATGTTGTTGAGGATGGCGCTGCGAGGCTACTCAGCTCTTTTTGATGGCATCCATTTATATAGGGCTTTTGTGATGTAATGCAACAATGAATTTTGTAACTTGTTAACGATGTATTATTTGGCAAAAGCTTTTATAATGAAATGAGATGTCCATTTTGATAATTCCGCTGCGATGCTTTTATGAAAGTTAAATGTAATTATATGTTTTATGTGCGATAAATGACCAACTGTAGGCGTCGGGGGAACGGGGCCTTACATATGTTGAAGCAATCATCTTAGATTTATGTATCAAACATATGGCTGCAAACGAACTAAGCATTTAGCGAACAATTCGTGAACCGTTCGACAGGAAGTTCGTTTATATTCGATTGTTTATAATGAACAAACACTAACAAAAAAATTTCGTTTGTTTAGTTAAACGAATGAACACGAACACAAGCCACGTTTGTTCATTTATGTTCGTGAATGTTCGATAATATGTTCGTTAATGTCTGTTCATGAACGTTCGATAATGTATTCATTTATGTCCGTTAGTGTGTTTGTTTATATTCTTAACTTGTCTGTCAGTTAATTTTATGACTAGTATATCAAGTATTGTTTGATATTTATGATAAGTACTTATAAATATTTTATTGATCTTGTATAATGTTAGTAATAAAATTAGAAATTTTATTCTATATAAATCTATAATCATTTATATTCGTTTGTGTTCATGAACTTTTTTGTGTTCTTCAAGTTCATGAACAGTTGTTTATGTTCGTTTGCTTTTGTTTGTGTTCATTTGTGTTCCATAAGTGTTCTTGAACATTTCATGAACATATTCATTTTGTTAATGAACGAACACGAACAAAGAATCTCGTTCGATAAGTGTTCGTGAACAGTTCATGAACAAGTTTATTTTTTAACGAACGAATATGAACAATTTGCATCCCTAATTAAACCACACATGGATACACACACACATCACACGCCACACATGCATACACACATACACATCCACTAAAATAAAACCCTATTTTATGTATCTACTTAATTAAGTAGTGTTTTATAAAATTTACTTGTAACTTATAAAAACTTAGTGAAATTTTATAAAACAAATGTAGTCTTTTCCACCTCCAACTCAACCAATCCCCATTCACCCAACACATGCAAGAATCAATTCTTTGATTACTTGCAAATCTAGTCAAACCCAACTTACAACTAAAATCTTCCCAAAATCAAGACTTGTGGAGCCCACTCTCCCCTCTCCCTTCCCTCTAATCGGCCGCAACCATCACCACCCATCCACACTTCATCATTTTTCATTCTAACTCCACACACTTCCTTTGATACTTCTCTCATTTGAACTTACCAGCAATCATCTTCTTTATGCTAAACAACAACAAGATCCCAGACCATCTTGGTAGCTTCATTCGAAGCAAGCATAAGCACCATCAACCTCACAAAATCAAGGTAATCATACAACACACACTTGTACACCATCAAGTCCTACTTTTCATTTCTTTCTATACTTAGATTTGGTCTAATCTATCCTTTTAATAGTCATTCTCTTTCTATCTAAAGCCCTCACTTCAGCTCTTGAACCCCACTTGTCAACCATTAACCCGAAAACTCGAGAAAGATCACGTATTGCATGATAGTGACACAACAAACCCCATGGAACCCCAAATTCTTTTGAACTTATAAAAGACTTTTTTTTTCAGTAAATAAATGATACAAAAGCTGTCTTATAATCCTCCTTAGTCACAAACCCTGTTTAGTAAAATTAGTCCACTTGAAAAACCCCTTTTTCACATGTAAGGCCCCGTTCCCGGAAACCTCACAGTTGGTCAGTCACAGCAGTTAAAACATTAATCATTATAATTATACAAACTTAAGCAGCGGAAATAATTTATCAAAAACCATTCATTTCATTTAAAACACTGTTGTTGAGCAATACATCATCGTTTAACTGATTACAAAAGAATTGTTTTACTGCATTACAAAACAACATCACATAAAATACGAATGGATGTCAGTCTTTCCCTGCCGAGTAGCTTCACCCTCGTGCAATCCTCAGCAATAATTACCTGCCAACTGAAAATGTATAAAAGTCAGCGTTGCTGAGTGAGTTCTAGTTTTATAGTAAAAAAATACTTTCGGTATGATGTATAAGAAGATACTCTTTTCTGTAAAATACAACTCTTTACTGTATATCCAAGCACGTATTAACTATATGAACAAATACTGTTCGTTCTCTTAACTGTATGCCTTGTTTACTCTGTTTTCTTTTATCTTTATCTTTCACTATCTGTATGGACCAATGAGCAATACCCCAACTATATGCGCGATGGAAAACGGGTGATGGGCCATCTATATCCCTCGAAAGGGTCAACTATATCCCTCGAAAGGGGTTAACTATATCCCTCGAAAGGGGTTAACTATATCCCTCGAAAGGGTCCTGTATACTGTATACAAGGCCAACCCAATCACCCAGGACACGCTGCAAAGGTCTTGCCAATCTCAATTGACTGGCCCTGTGTGCATAATAGGGTAGCTAACCCGCAACACAGTTGAGCTAACGACAACATGGTCGTGTACCTCCTGTAAGCTTGCAAAACTTGTTAACATTTTATTAATGTTCCTCTTCTTTTCTTTATTGCTCTTTCTCTTTATTATTACAATATACTTTACGTTACGATAATAAATATACCACGTAAAGTCACATACTATAAGTAATAATAATAATAGCAATAATAATAAGGAACAATCATAAGGCAATCATAAGCAATCATAATCATGCATGAAACCCATCATTAATACGCCCTAGTCAACCTCGGTCAAAAACCCTAAAAGCACAAACTCCCAAAAATTCTGTAATAAATTCTAAGTGTTAGGCGCTTTGACACTATTTGGGCGCATGAGCCCTGTTTGGGCGTATGGGTACTTAGGCGCATGGATTACTTCAGACGCATGGAAACTTAGGCGCATGGACACCTAGTCGCATGGCCATTCGGACGCATGGACACTATTGGGGCGTATGACCCATTCGGTCGCATGGACACTTAGGCATATGGATCACTTGGGCGCATGGGCCACTTGGGCGCATGGGCCACTTTGGGCGCATGGGCCACTTTAGGCGCATGGGCCACTTTAGGCGCATGGGTTGTCCTTGGACTTTTCTAAGGAAATTCTTAGGCGTATGAGCTACTATTCAGTCGTATGGAATACACTTAAATTCTTCTAAGGCAATTCTAGGCGCATGAGCCTTATCTAGGCGCATGGGCATTCTGTTCAACATGTTTCTAGTATGTTTTCAAACCCAATCATCAATCCCAACTGTTCTAAGCTTAACATGGCTATTCTAAACATGAACAACCTATAAGCATTCAAGAACCAGCCTTTAATATACATTATACATACGGGTAAACATACATAAACTTGTAAAACCATTTTAATACATTTTCAGCCCCAAAGATGTTTAAAACAAGTAGAAACCGGGGTCTAGAAACTCACCTGATGCAACTTGGGTGTTTCTTCCTTTCTAGCCCTTTTGCAACTGAGTTCAAACACCTAAAAACACCATCAAACACAAACACCCGAGCACATACACAAACACATAAGCACATAAACATATAGCCGGGATAAAACCCGTCATAAACAATTAGGAACCACAAATTCTTACCTTGAATTCGATTTCTTCTTCTTCAAAACTCGAAGTTCTGCTCTCTTCCTTTCTCTCTCACTCTAAAACCGAATGAAAGAGTGATGTGAAGTGAGGGTGGGCGGCCATGCCCACCTTTACACCAACTTTTCAAAGATTTGTCCTTTTGGACACTTTAGTCCCTCCAATTGGACTTTGTGAAAATACAAAAACTTAAGTTAGGGACTTAATATGCTAAATATTTGGGGTTATATATATATTATTTATCTTATACGACAGATTTAGAAAGGGAAAACCAAACTAAAATGCTTAATGAAGAAAAACCAAGACTTAACAAGACTAACCAAGCAATGTAACAAAAATGATAAAAGTATAAAACTTTGATTATATAATACTTCCAGTAGACTTATAGTGATAATTAATGGCTAGAAATTGTGTTTCATAATTTTTTGAATTTAATTGCTTAATAAACAAAAATATAAAAGTTATACACTTAAAAATAATAAAAAATTGTTAAAAACGAGCTTAATATAAATATTAATAAAATATCTTGAACCTGAAAATGATAATAAGTATATTAAAGAGATATATGACTGAAAGTTGATCAAAGACAACCTAAACCCAAAAACCCATTAAAACCTAACTCGTTAGTGTTAAACTCAAAAACCGACAAAACAACTTAAGACCCAAAATTTCCTGTAACTAATGGTTTAAATATTTAATAAAAAAAAGTAGAAAACCAAATATTGACAATAGAGTTTTCTAGAGAATTTTATAAAATTTACCATTAATGTAAAATAGTTACTAGCCCATTAATTAAAAATTATAAAAACATATAAAATCGCTAAAATAAAGAAATTAATATTTTTCATTAAATCATGACTCACGAAACTAAAGCACAAATTGCAGGACCGGTGAAGGGTGGTCACTTACAATACAACAACACAAAGAGGAGATTAACCAAACTTTAATCAAACAATAAACTGGATTAACCACAAGTATGATACTAAGAACACAAGTAATGAGTAAGAGACAGAACAAGAGAACACAAGAGATTTGGTTTCAAGGATGCAGGATATTGCTTTCTCAAGTTGTATTACAAGTGTTACAAAGTATAAAGAAAGATACTAGAACATGAAATACTTATACTACAACCTACAACCGGCTATACTTTGAAAGCCAGCTGGATACAATTGACTAGACACAAACAAAATCGATTGTAGAATCAAAAGGCATATCTGCCTTTTGACTTGTGACTATGACATGCCATAGCTCACATCCTAATATATTACAAAAAGGATAAAAGTACATAAAGTAGAAAGCATGAACTCAAGACCTCAATGTACAGTTTACCAAAAGCATGGGCCTTTCACCAACTCATGTAAGTTGGTGACTTTACAGAGTTGCAGCGGAAAGGTGCTCCAGCTTTATGGTAAAGTACATCGGATAAAGGCATATCTCTAAAAGTCTTCGGAAGAAATCTGTCTTCACTATTTGGCTTCGGAAGACTTTGTCTCTGAAGCTTCAGAAGACTTCACTTTTGGCTTCGGAAGATATTGGTCTTGGCTTCGGAAGATTTTACACTTAGAATATTACTAGAGCATGGTGTAAAACTTCCGAAGCAATTCTACTTCAGTTCTTTAGTGCATTGCTTGTAGAGAGACTTTGGATGTTTTGGCTGCATCAGACTTATAGGAATCCTTACAAACTCCCCCTAGGCTGATGCTACCAAAACATTTAGAAGATCTTCAGATGTTTGTAGTCTTCAGCACAATGATGACCATACTTTTCTTCATTAGATGGTCAGGATCATTCAGACTCTCATAGTATCTTTTCATCTCAAAGAGATTAGGCAGAGGTAAGTTGATTATGTCTTGCCATGTACAGACATTCTCAACACCTTGATCTCTGATCACATGCCATCTCTCTGGATTAGTAGTGAAGATACAGGATAAGATGGGTGTCTCAGCTGCAAGAGGTTCCACTTGTATTGGAGTTGATTGGGATGCCTCTTCATGCACTTCCTCAGGTTGATCTGACTCAGCCTGAGGTGTAGAGGTAGATGATTTAGGCTCTTCTTCTTAGACTTTGGTTTAGAAGCCATCCTCTTCTTCCTCTTAGAGGACTTTAACTAAGAAGACTGGTCTGCAGCACCTTGTTGATCATCCTTGTCTTGCCATTTCTCAACACCTTGATCTCTGATCACATGCCATCTCTCTGGATTAGTAGTGAAGATCCAGGATAAGATGGGTGTCTCAGCTGCAAGAGGATCCACTTGTATTGGAGTTGATTGGGCTGCCTCTTAATGCACTTCCTCAGGTTGATCTGACTCAGCCAGAGGTGTAGAGGTAGATGATTTAGGCTTCTTCTTCTTAGACTTTGGTTTAGAAGCCATCCTCTTCTTCCTCTTAAAGGACTTTAACTGAGAAGACTGGTCTACAGCACCTTGTTGATCATCATTGTCTTTCTCAGTTGGGTGTTCCTCCCTCACAGGTTCAGAAGGAGAGGGAGTTTGACCCTGCTATGGATAAGAAGATGAAGCTTGCTGAGGCTCAGCAGGAGGTCCGGGTTGTGTTGTCTCAGGTTGTTCAACCTTAACCTCCACTTCAAGTGGGACTTGACTTGGAAGAGAGTGTAAGTCAATCAGCTCTCCACTCTTGATCTTCTGCTTGATTACCCTTATATGCTCATCCATTGTGGATAGAGACATAGGGCCAAGTCTCCTTCTGGAGAATCCATACAGCTTCAAGAAGCTCATCATCCTTTGTCTGTCAGCAGACTTCTTCATACTCTTTTGGATGATGGCTCTTTACTTTGCAGCCTCTTCCCTCATCTTTCTCTTTGTAGCTTTTTGTTATTTGAGCACTTGAAGTTCAAGCTATTTGAGATACTCAAACTCAATGTACTCAAAGGACAAGGGAAGGAGTGCAGATGCCTGGTAGAGACCTGTGGCACTCAGGTAGTTGATCATGTTTTGTCTGACTGTTTCTTTGTCTACCTGAGGTTCTTGTGTTGATGCCATAGTCTCTTGCACAGGGCTTTCTTGAACTGGGAGAGAGTAGGAGCATGCTTGTAGAGTCTTTTCTGTCTCTTCTCCTCTTTGAATTGGAGAAGTAACCTTGCATCCTCTTATCCTTTCATCTCTCTTGACACTTCTATGTCAACCAGTTCATTTAGTTGCTCTAAGGAGAGAGAAATAATCTCATCTATGTCATAGTTCTTGGTCTGCAGGTAAGTAATCCTTACTGCTCTCAACTCATCATCTTGAGTGTTTGGTCTATGGGCAGCCCTGATTGCAGCTTGCATAAAACCTGAAGACCCAGAGGAACTTCTCCCCTTAGCTTCCTCTTCCTCTCTCTTTCCTCCTCCTCAATTTCCTCAGGAGTCAAAATCCTTTTCCCTTTGTCACCCACAGACCTTTGTGACTTAGGGTGGATAGAGGTTTGGTCTTCATTGCTTGGTGTAGCATCCATGCTCTGGCCAGAGAGAGGTTGTGAGACACCTTCACCAGCAGGTGTTTCACCGAGGGAATGAATTTCTGAAGCAGTTGTTTGTGTGACAGGGCTCTCAGGCTTTATCACTGGGCCTTGAGCAAAGGTTTTCCATTTGAAGCTAATCTCAGGGTCTGCCTCAGCATCCAGTTGACCAATGACATTACCTGATTGCCTTTGTCTCCTTCTTAGGCTAAACTCTTCAGTAATTCTGTCTTGAATTCTGAGTGCCAACCTGTCAGCTTGTCTTGATTTGCTTGGATTGACAAGTGGCATGTTGACCAGATCAAGACCTTCATAGTAGTTCAAGGTCTAAAAATCAAATACTTCTTGTTGCCCTTGAACTCTGTGAAGAATAAGGGCTCTTCTATCAACATGATACCTCCACCCAATGATGTAGTTTGATGTTCCTTGAGGTGGGGATGACATAGCCCTTGGTATACCTTCCTCAAAGAGACTCCTGATGATAGAGTCTATAGAGTCCACATTAATGTGAAATTGAGGAAGTTGCTGAGTATGCACAATTGCAAGTGAGGATGGTGAGTCCTCAATGTTCATACTCTCTTAACAGCTCCCAGGTTCTGTGTCTGTAATGACTTTCTCCCCCTTTTTGGTAACATCACCCTCTTGCATAGGTGAGTTAGAGGTTAGGTCAACCACATTCACAGGTTCTTGTGTTCCTGGTTGAACTCTTCTTAAAGGTCTCCCAACTAGTTTTTCCCTGAGATAAGATATCTCAAGTTGCTGATCATTGACCCTGTTGTGAAGGGTAGTCACCTGAGATTCAAGGTGACTAACCTTAGAGACTAAATAGGAGCATGTTTTTGATAGTTTTTGCACCTTTAGTCTTAGATTCCCCTCTTCTTCATCAGAAGAATCATTAGGGGATGAGATGATTGGACCAAAGTCCTCTCTCTCACCACCAGCTTCAGGTTCTTGGCTGCTGGATTTTCTCTGCTCATTGACATTCTCAGTTGAGATGTCAATGGGCTGAGTTGCCATGGTTGAGGTCTTAATAATGTAATCACTTGCAAAAGTGAGAGCCTCTTTCATATGGATATCCTGAACAGGTTTAGAAGTATCCACCTCAGTTATGGTGACTGATGTTGGCTAGACTGAGGAGATTCAGGAGTACTCATCTCTTTTTGAGTAGGGAAAGAGAAGAGAGACTCATGGTACTCACTGAAACCTAAGTCTTCATCAGTATAGAATAAAAGGTTGGAAATGAGTTGATTTAGATCTAAAGGCTGGGGATGGTAACTGTCCCCTGAAGCTTGTTCACTTGAGTGTTGAGACTCAGAGTGAAGGCTTAAGGCAGTTGGGCTTGTGAGCTCATCAGGGTGAGCATGAGGAACCTCAGCCCTGATTGTTGAAGAGATGGGAGTGGTTTGCTCCTCAGGGGAAGTAGGAGCTCTAGTGTCCATTTCCTCCTGTGTTGGTGAGTATATGGGGACCTGCACAGACTCAATAGCTTGAGCATGGGTTCGTTTGGATTTTCTTTGGTAGGTGAGGGTTACTTGAGGTCTTTTTAGTGGTAGAGAGGTAGAAGGTGTGGGTTCAACACTAGCTTGTGTTGCTAGGTTGTCACCTTGAGCAATGAGCTCTAACATTTTGGGGACAAGGGCTGTTTTTACCCCTGAGAAGCCTACAGTTGGCTTCTTCATGATTTTAAAGATGCCGGGCTTCATCTGTCCCAATTTAAGAATATTATCTGTTTCCCTCAACTGTGAGCCCAATTCACAGTTGAGAATGTGTTGAACATATCTAGGAAACATATAATACTCTAAGGAGTCCAAGTTAGCAAGCAAATTGGTATAGACAAATTGAGAGTACCTGAACTTGACCCCTTGAACCATTCCATGCACTATGAAGGAGAGATCCTCAGGAATCTGGTCCCACCCTCCATGCTTGTTTGACAAGCTGTGGATAACCATATGGAGTAGGTATTCCACTGGGATGAGACATTCCCTTTCCTAAAGGTCTTTACAGAGAAATCTCCCTCATAGCCCATCTGCTCAAAGGAATGATTGACAGCTTCCTTTGGGAAGGACAACTCACCTTCTACATCATCCAGCTGCAAATGAGTGTTGATGATGGCTGGAGTGATGAAGATTGTCCTCCCTTGCACTGTGGCAGATAGTGTCTTCTCCCCATCCATGATGACCTCTTGGCAGGTCTTCCAAAATTCAAGCAGATGATCCTCATATAGAGTAGGATCAATGGTTAGGGAGGTGAAGTAATTAGATAAAGCTAAAAACTGGCAAATCTCTGAGAAACTTTCATCTTTCTCAGGGCTTAACAGGGCAACCTGGTTGTGTTGTCTGTGAAGTTGCATGGAGAAATCTGGGTTGTTTTTGCGGTTAAGGTTGGCCATTTCAGAAGCTTAAGGGTGAAGAAAGGTAGAAAGCAAAGGCGAATTAGAGAATTAGGTTTGAGGAATAGTGGAATTGAGGAAGATAGTGAGAAAGAGGGGGAACCGTTGGGTATTTATGTGAAAAGGATTTGAACCAAAGTTAATGAAAGAGGATAAACTTTGAAATCCGAAAGTCGGTCCCACCTCTGAAAAAGTAGTTTACTTTTGCTCAAAAAGTAGTTTTCTTGGAATTCAAAAAGCTTCCGAAGGTAATTTGTCTTCGGAAGTTTTAATGAAAAAGCTTCCGAAGCTAAAATGGCTTCGGAAGATTTTCCTGAGAGTCTTGAAAATTTATGCTTCGGAAGAGAAATAAACATTTGGATGCTTTGTATAAGAATCAACAAAGCTTCCGAGAGTTAATTTTGCTTCGGAAGGAAAAAGTCCTTTAAAAACAAATAAGTGTCTGAGATAAGAATTTAAGCTTCGGAAGATAGATTTAGACTTCTTCCGAAGGTAAAATTTCTTAGACAGTTATTTATTTTGAAGACATGATTTTCTTCCGAAGATAAAATTTTATCTTCCGAAGTATCAGAAAATTTTCAAGAATCTAAGGAAAGTCTTCAAAAAGAATTTTACATCCAAAGAAAACATGAGCTTATGAAAGTGATGAACTAGACAACTTAGGACACACATATTTTAAGAAATAAGTAGAATTAGTTTTAAGAAAAATCTATTCAAAATTAATCATCCCAATAGCTGATATTAGATATTTAAATCTCTGTTCATCAAATGCTTTTGTAAACAGATCAACATATTGTTCATTTGTATGAACTTTGACTAGTTTAATTAATCTCTTTTTATAGTTATCTCTTATTAAATGATACATGATATTGATGTGTTTGGTCCTTGAGTGCTGCACAGGGTTCTCAGTGATAGAGATAGCACTATTGTTGTCTATGTGGATAGGAGTCTCCTTGAAGTTAAATCCATAGTCCAGCATCTGATTTTGAATCAAAAGCACTTGAGCACAGCAACTTGCAGCAGCAATGTATTCAGCCTCAGCAGTTGATGTAGACACACAGGATTGTTTCTTGCATTGCCATGAGACAACCCTTCCACCAAGGAATTGACATCCCCCAGATGTAGACTTTGCAGTCATGTTGCAACCACCATAATCACTATCTGTATAAGCATACAGATTGAAGTCAGGATTCTTTGGATACCATAAACCAAGTGTTGAAGCACCTTTGAGGTATCTTAGAATCCTTTTGACAGTGATGAGGTGAGACATCTTAAGGTTGGCTTGATATCTTGCACAAATACATGTAGCAAACATGAAATCAGGCCTGCTAGCTGTAAGATACATAAGAGACCCAATCATAGCCCTGTATAAGTGTTCATCTACACACTCCCCCTCAAGATTAGGTCCAAGGGAGTGGTTTCTAGCTATGGGTGTCTTAGCAATCTTACAATCAGTCATGTTGAACCTCTTGAGTATGTGCTGAACATACTTTGACTGACTTATGAAGATACCATCTTCAACTTGCTTCACTTGAATTCCCAGAAAGAAATTGAGTTCTCCCATTGCACTCATTTCAAATCTGTCTTTCATCAGCTTCTCAAAGTCTTTGCAGAGCTTTGGATTAGTTGAACCAAATATGATGTCATCTACATACACTTGAACTAGCAATAAGTCATTTCCCAGTCCTTTGATGAAGAGAGTTCCATCTATAGTACCTCTCCTGTATCCATGTTTGCAAAGATACTCAGACAATGTCTCATACCACTTCCTGGGTGCCTGATGCAGCCCATAAAGAGCTTTGTCAACCTTGCAGACATAATCAGGATGATCAGGGTCTATAAAACCAGGTGGTTGTTTGACATACACCTCTTCATCAATCACTCCATACAGAAAATCACACTTCACATCAAGTTGAAAGACCTTGAAGTTCTTGGATGCAGCAAATGCCAGGAATATTCTAACAGCTTCTAATCTTGCTACAGGAGCAAAGACATCAGTGTAGTCAATCCCTTCTTCTTGTGTGTATCCTTGAACAACTAGTCTAGCCTTGTTCTTGATGATAATGCCTCTATCATCCTTCTTATTCCTAAACACCCATTTGGTTCCAATGGTAGTCTTCCCATGAGGAAGAGGACAAAGGTTCCAAACTTTTTGCCTTTTGAATTGAAGCAACTCTTGTTGCATAGCTTCAACCCAACTTCCATCCTTTAGAGCCTCATCAACTTTCTGTGGCTCTATCTGGGATAAGAAACAAGAGTGAAGACAAACATTTTCTTCATGGGTTTGTCCTCTTGTTCTTACCCCTGTGACAACATCTCCAATGATGTTTGTGGTGGGGTGAGACTTGTGGATCCTAAGCCGAGGGATCACAGCAAGTTGCTGAGAAAGATCCAAATTTGAGAAATTTAAATATGGCATAGATGATTCACCCTCCACAGCACCACACTTATCAAGATTGACTTGATCCAATGAGTGTGTGACATCATTGATGTTATCATCTATGGTGTGGTTATTAGCATTAAGGAATTCTTGATCACTTTCACTATCGCCATTGTTGTCTTCCACAATTAAGGTATCTTTAACTGGCTGTGGAGCCTTTGAGCTTGAATTTGAAGGCACCCGAGATGTATCAGCTGAATTTGTCATTGTAGTGCTGATAGAAACCTCATTTGCTAAAATAGTTCCAACTGGAGCTGAAGATGTATGAGTTGAAGGTCTTCTTAGCTCAAATCTTGGATCAGGATCACCTGTATTTAAATTTTCTACAGATCCTGAAACATTCTCACAAGATTTGTTAAAACAGTTGGTAACTAAATCAAGATCAAATAGCCAATCAGGACCAGAACCAGCCACACAGAGTGTGTGTTCATTGAAAGTCACATTGGCTGACTCCTCAACAATTCTAGTTCTGAGATTGTATACTCTATAAGCCTTAGCCTGGGAAGAGTATCCAATAAAATGTCCATCATCTGATTTCTCAGCAAATTTGGCAATTTGATCTTTGGTATTCAAGATGGTGCAAGGACATCTAAATGACCTGAGAAAACCAATGAAAGGTTTTCTCTTGTGCCAAAGTTCATAAGGAGTCTTACCATATGTCTTAACCACTAAAAGTCTGTTTTGCACATAGCAAGTAGTGTTCACTGCCTCTGCCCAGAAGGTGATAGGCAGTTTAGAGTCAGACAACATAGTTCTTGCAGCTTCAATTAGTGTCTTGTTTCTCCTTTTAGCAACACCATTTTGCTGAGGAGTCCTGGGAGCATTATATTGTCTTGTAATACCCTTTTCATCACAAAATGTATCAAGGATTTGATTCTTGAATTCAGTCCCTTGATCACATCTTATGGTTTTGACCTTGTGATCACTTTGATTCTCAATTTTTAAGATGAAATTCTTCAGAATATCAGGGGTCTCATCCTTAGTTCTAAGAAAGAAAACCCAAGTGAATCTTGTAAAGTCATCGGTGATCACCAAATAATAAGAGGTCCTTCCTAGACTCATTACACTGGTGGGGCCAAAGAGATCCATATGTAATAAGTGTAGGGGAGTAATGATGGAATTCTTTTCCTTATGTTGCTTCCCTTTCAGGCATGCAACATAATGATCATCACTTGTAAACTCTTTCTTTGGCATTCCAGTTACCAAATCATGTTTAATTAGTTTATTCATGTCCTTAAAGTTTACGTGGCACATTCTTTTATGCCATAGGAAAGACTCACCACTATTTGCTTTAGAAAGAAAGCATGAAACTTCTCTGGAGGGAGATGTTTCTTGCAAGTCCATCTTGTTCATGTTCCTTTTCTTGGGGGCTCTAAGCAGGATGTGCTCATGAAGAATGACCACTCCAGGCTTGAGAACAATGCACTCATGCTCAGTAAAGAGCATGTTATGACTCTGATCACAAAATTTGGATACACTCAGAAGATTGTACCCAAGCTCCTTGACAAAGTTTACCTTTTCAATGCTGAGCTTACCATTTATGACCTTGCCCCTTCCAGAAATGTAACCACCTTCATCTCCTCCAAAAGAAACTAGTCCTCCATCAATCCTCTCAAAGTTATGGAGTAGTAACCTATTGCCTGTCATGTGCCTGGAACAGCCACTATCAATGATCCAGACATTCTTGTTTGTCTTGAGTTGTTCCTGCACAAAGAAAATGATTAGTTACATTTAGAAACCCAAGCCTTACTTGTCTTGGGCTCACTAAGTATAATAGAAGGTAATGCAACAGTAATAGATCCTATGGTTGTGCTAGGAGGATCTTGAGCTGTTGTTGATGGAGAAATTTCAGTCACTTGGTCTTTCTTAGACTTCCACACCACCTTTGGAGTCTTGGACTTGACCTTCAAAACTTCGGAAGCTTTTGGGACTTCAGAAGTTTTGATGACTGAACCTTCAGAAGATTCTGCAGACACTGCAGCAGACTTCAGTGCTTCGAAAGAATTCCTTTCTTCCGAGACCAATTTCTCTTCCGAAGGTAATTTTCCATTTGCCTTCGTCATAGATTTGGAGCTTCCGAAGGAAACAGACTTTCCTTCCGAAGCTTGAATCTTCTTGGAACTCTTTGAAGTATTTGTCTTGGTCATATGGACAGTACTTTTAGGATTATATGGACAATCCTTAGCAATGTGAGAGGTACTTTCACACATGACACACAACATTTTCTTCTTCACAAGAGTCTTCTTATGAGAGCAAGACTGTCTTTGGTCACATCCCTTCTCCACCTTCATCTTTGTAGATGCTGAGACAGTTCTTATGGGCTGGGAACTGTTCTTGGAGTTTGATGGTCCAGGCTGTGCAGCAGTGGTACACAGCAGATCAGTCTTTTTCTTGGTACTGAGATGATTTGAACAAGAACCAGAACTCTTAGATGAAGAGTTTTGGTTGATGTCTTCAGTCTTTACTACTTCAAACCCTGCAGAGATAAAAACTTGTTTCTGCTTAGAGTCAAAAGTATCCTTGATCTCTTGAGCCTTCCTTGCTTTTCTTTTGTTCTTCTTGATCAAGTTCTTTCTCATTAACTTGGTCATCACAGTAATCTTCTTCTCCTTAGAAGGATAGTGGCCCTTCTTAGAATCCTCCTCTTCACTCTTCTCAGAGAATTCTTCACTATCTCTTCTTCATCCTCTTCACTTATAGGATCTATGAGAGGAAGCTCATCTTCACAAGTTCCACACCTAGGAGATCTTACAGACAAGATTGTGTGTGGAGGAGCTATCTCATTGGATCCCACCCCCTGTTTATTTTGATAACACACTTTGTTGTGCAGGGATGAGGATATCATGTTCTTGAAGGTCTCTTTTTCAAGAACACTCTTGTTAGGAATCCGAGTGATTAGCGTGTAAACCAGATCAAATAGTGCGGAATCCTATTTGATTGGCGATCCAATCAGTGAGAACACACGAAGAATCAATAAAGAATTGAATCTAACGTTAGAAATCGATTGGGAATCGATCTAATGTGTTCTATGAACTTGGAGAACGAATTGGGAGGCTTCTGGACGGCTAGGGTACGTCTGGAGTCGAAATAGAATGAATGCTTACGTTTTTCCACGAATTGGGTTGTATTTATAGGTTAGTATTATTCATTCGGGCGACTGGACCATAAGTATGGTTCAGTCGTGCGATTGAACCATGCGGTTGATTCATCCGCACGACTGAGTGTTCAGTCGTGCGACTGAGTGTTCAGTCGTGCGACTGAGCCAATCTTATGTGTCAATCATACGACTGATCCAGTCTCCTGGTTCAGTCGTGCGACTGAGTCAATCGTATGAAGTTATTCATGTGTGTGGTCCATTCGCATGGGCCATTCGCATGAGAACTTCATTATGTTAAGTTTGAATGTATTAATTAATATAACATTATGTGTAACCATTCAAACAATCACAAACCTAATTAACCAATTCAATATCGACTCATTAATGAAATATTAGACATTACAAATCACAAACAATCAATATCATTTCATTAATCATTTCAAATTACATCAGAATCAGATAAACAAGATCTATTACATTTCATATCATGATCTAGGGACATACATGTATCAACAAACTCCCCCTTGGACCTAGATCTCTCTGTTGTCTTGTTTTCTGCATCACCTCCTCATATTTCTTGTACTTGTCCTCTTTTGTGACTCCCGCGTGAATCTCAAACGCGAAGCAGAGTCGTATGACGTTCTGGAACTGGAGGGCTTGTACAATATCCTGCGTATCATAGAACAGTGGCCACTTGTATAGCGTATAGACATCATTAGCTGACAAGTTCGTAAGCCACATTGGGTCGAATACCCTGATAGTATCCATTTGGCCCTCTTTGTTTAGGACTATGACTGCTTCTGCTGTTCTCCAATCGTAGTACCACCACTTAAAGTGTGGAGTGAAGTCCTGTGGTATTTCCCTGAGCGGGATTCTTGATATTGTACGCGGAGGACTCCACTTCAACACTCTCTTTGGCTTGCCAGTAATGGCATCAACCTCAGACCTTTTAATATACCTTGTAGGTTGTTGGGGTCTGAAGTTAACCCACCTGGTGTGGTACTCCTTCCTTAGGGCAGCCTCAAACCAGCCTGACATCTTCCTCGGGTCAGCATACAAAAGCTTTAGTTTGGCCAGCTGGTTGAGCTCAAAACCTGGTAGAGTCTTCAGATCATGTGGGAATCTGAAGTACTCTATGCCCTTTTCCCTCTTAACTGCATATACATTAAGATCCTCAAAATACGCCCACGCTATGATCCTGCCAGACACCTTATGATGTTTCTTGACTCGGTAGAGTTTGGTGTAGGCATCCTGTTTCGGTGCAGCACGTTGGGCTCTAACTTCTTCAAAACACACAGCCCACTCAGCCTTTCGGTTATCGACATCATCATTTGAGGCTTGGGCCATTTCCTCTACCTTCTCTGCTTCTTGCTCTATCTTGTCTAATACCTCAAAAGTATCGCTGACGAGGGATTCACCCAGATTGGGGACCACATTTCCCTCATTGTCAGCATACTGAGGGTAGTGCTCGGCAGTGATATCTTCAATCTCGATTTCATCAACATCATTGAGCTCTTCGTCACTGGTCGAGTCGCATGTCGGAGCATCCTTCACTATCTCATCTGGATTGAGCTTGAAGATCTCTGCGAGCTGCTCGTTTGATAGGTCGTGAATTATTTCCCCTTCTTCAGGGGTATAACTCACCGACCTCCTTATGATCCCTTGCAGATCAAGAATCATTGTTAGCTGAGTCTTGACCTGCTGAAGGGGAGCAACATCAAACTCATCCCTTTGGTAATTTGGATCTGTTTGATTTACACATTCAACATATCAACCATTAGTAATTAATCAAAACAGAAATGCATTAAACTTAATTTAAACATTTAATACATAGGTTTCAATACATGATTCAAAATATAAAAGTAATTAAATACATAAATATCTAATCTTTACTTTTGTCCTGCATCATCGTCTCGTCACTTGGTGGAGCAGAGGAAGAAGCTGGTTGGTCTTGTCTGTTCTTGGACCTCCTCTCTTGACCTGAAGCAGAGGCCGATGCAGCTGCATCCCCTCCTTCTGCATCATCATCATCATCCTTCTCCTCTGTCCTTTCTTCTTCAGTTCCCTTATCCTCCTCTGTCTCATCCTCATCATCCTCATCATCATCTTCATCATCATCATCACCATCATCTCCGTCTCCCTCTTTGATCTTCAAGGGCTCCTCCTTAGATCCCTTTAGCTTTAACATGATCGTCTTCTTCGCCTCCTCCAACTCCTCTATCTTCTTAGTGGATGTGACACTTTGCTCCTGGAGTTGGGCTATCTCATGGCTCTGAGCAGCCATCTGTTGGGCCTGCTCCTCTATCACTCGAGCCTGCTCTGCTATCTGGTGAGACTGTGTAGCAGTAAGGTCAGCAAGCTGGCGGATCTGAGCCGCCTTCTCCTCATCTGCAGCTAATAGGCGCATCACCATCCGGTTAAGCGCAGACAGCTGTTCCTCTACCCCAATTGGAGGTAGAGGTGATCCATAAGTATGAGAGGGATGGGCTGAGGGTCCAGCTTGGTGGGAAGTGGTGGTGGTGGTGGCTGTAGTGAAGATGGGGCTGGGTCTGTGAAATGGTGGAGGTGATGTGGGAGTGAAAGGTATGGTGGTAGATGGAATCTATACAGTGGTGGGAGGTGTGGTGGTGGTGTGGTAGCTGTGTGGCTGGTGGCTGTGGTGGTGGATGGTGTGGCTGTGGAAGTGGTAGTGGTGGTGGTAGCAGTAGTGGCTGTGGTGGTAACGAAGGTCAAACGTCTCTTCTTCTTCTTTTGCCCGTGGGGCTGAGCCATCCTTTTCCTCCTCGTTCCCGTCGAGGTGGATGCTCCCCCTACAACCCTGCTAGCTGACTCCGGTGCATAACTCGGATCAGTAGCTGTCTCTCCTGAGTCTCTTGGGCGTTCACCAACCGCCCTTAGCCCATATTCTGTGGGAACAACTTTGCTTCCCACAGTTCGTGTCAAGGGCTCCTCGTCCGACTCCTCTTCCTCCTCACCAGGAACAAAGTCCTGATGGAATCCAGCAGACTCGGCTATGTCTCCAGCTGGGGCGGACACTGGAGGTATAACATCAGAAGCTGTGCCTCTCGGTGGAGTAGGCATATCATCCCCAGCGTCCCCACTGTCGTCATCATCGGAATCATGCTCTGGGAGCAATAGCCTCTCGTCATCAGAATCACTATCATCATGACGCCATTTGCGTCTCCCCGGCGCCACATATCTCTCGTTGGCCAAGTGGCCAATCAACCTCTTCACCTGGGGCTTCACCTGCTTGCCCCTATACACCCTCATCCGACCTAAAGTCGTGTCATCCATAATCTCCAAAGCAACTGCATCATGACTCTCCTTGGGAAGAAGTGGCAGCTTCTCGTTGAAGATCAGCTGAAGAAACCTGGGGTACATACAAAATCCTTCCTTCCCCTTTGCCTCCAGGTTCTCCACCAAATAAGAGAAGATCATACTCGAAAAGCTGAAAGGGTGGTTCAGCACCAGTGCCACGTAGGCATTCTGAATCTGGTCTGATAGGTCATCGAACCCACCCCTCCTCGAAGCAATGCACTTTAGGATCACATGCGCCAAGTACTTGTACTGGGGGCACAGGTTGCTCTTGTTGAGCACACCTGAGTTTATGTCCCCAGCGTACTTGATCCTGAGGAAGCAGCCTCTCACAGTAAGTGGATGTAATCTGGTGGGGTGATCAGTATCGTCCCCAAACTCAAGAACTCTCTGGATATCAGCAGCTGTAACCTCAATATCATGACCCAGAATAGAGCTCCGTATACTGTACGGCTCACGAGAGCGATCAACTGAGGCATTCTCCCAGAATGCCTGGTGTAATGACCTGTAGGGCGTGCAAGGTGTAGATATAGCCTTATGTATCCGGGAACGTCTAAGGAAAGCTATAATCTCTGTAAACTCGGCCCCGTTCCGAGTAGTATGATCCAAGTGAGCACATATGTTGTGCTTTGGATTAATGGACCATCTATCAGCCATTTTCCTGAAACACAAGACACAGAACCATTAGTACATAATACATCAAAATTCAGTTCTAAGTGTAATGTTTAAATTCATTCTGATTCATTCGTGCGAATGAATCATGCGACTGAAGTCAGTCGGTTGTCCTTTCATGCGACTGAGCTCATTCGGGTGAATGAGACATGCGACTGAGTTCAATCTGCTGACTGAGTCTGCGATTGGTTCAGTCGGCCGACTGAGCTCATTCGCATGGTTCATTCGGCCGATTGACCCAATCGCAAGATTCAATCGTGCGATTGGAGTTCATCCGGACGACCAGTCGCCTGTCCCACTGTTCAGTCGCCTGTGTTCGAATCTTGACAAAACAAGTGATTTAACATGGGTTACCGGTTCAATAGACTCGCCATTTAGTCACTAATAACCTATTAACTTAATTTTAACATTTTGCTTAGTTTAGGTTGGTTATTAGGTCAGTTTCAGTCCGTTTCTTGTGTTCATTCGAACATCACGAAATTAGGGTTCCATCTTTCAGATTTCGGTGAGATAGAACTTCAATCTACCTGTATAATCAACAACGAACGTCAGAGAATCAATATCAATGTAAAAGCACGGTCTAGCGAAATTTTGGCAGAGTAACGGGAAGAAGTGCGATTTAGGAGCGATTGAGGGTGATGAGTAAAATGCGATCGACTGTGCCCTTTAAATACTGAATCTGAGTTCAATCGGCCGACTGGCCTCATTCGCTCAGTTCATTCGGGCGACTGAGGCTCAATCGTGCGATTGGCCCAGTCAGTCGCATGCAGTTGACCGACTGAGGTTCAGTCGGTCGACTGACTCAATCGTGCCCTTTCATTCGCACCTTCAGTTAACCGACTGAGTCTCAGTCGGTCGACTGATTCATTCGCCCCCTTCCATTCGGTCGAATGGGTCATTCTGATAAGCCATTCGGGTGAATGGCTCAATCTCATGTCCAGTCGTGCGAATGGGAGCCATTCGCATGGTTGGTCCATACTCATGGTCCAATCGTGCGAATGGGTCACTTAGTAAATTTTCTGCCATTTTGAACATTTTACATTTAAAACCCTTTTAACTTTGAAATTAACATTATGAGCATTTGATCATCTCAGACATGATCATTTAACTTGAAAACTTTTTGATCACCTCAGACGTGATCCTTTTAAACAATTTAGTCACCTCAGACGTGACTCTTTTAAACACTTTGTCACCTCAGACGTGACTGTTTTAAACTTTGAAAACACATGTGGTCATCTCAGACATGACCCTTTTAGTGAGTTGATCCCTTACTGATTTTCATGATGTAGTCCGACAAACAAACAAACTAAAATGACTAAGTAAATTAAAAAAAACTAAACTAAAGTACAAAAAAAAACTTGTTTTTGGCTTTTTGTGAGAGATAAATCCTAAGATGGAAATCTACGGATTTGGTTCCGGAATAGGCAGCTTCAACTTAGATTGACCACACCTGGACCAATTCAATTTTGGAATCATACAGGCAAGTCAAATCATTTGGGACTTGTTATCAAAATCTTTTGATGCTCAATTCTTGGTTTTCATCCAGAGTCGTTAGCAAGTTTAGGAAATCATACTGGAACTATTAGATTCCCACATTGATTTGAACTTTCAAGAATTGCAGCCACAATGATTGTCAATATGTTTGTCCTCTTAAATCCATACACAGACTTTTGACACAAACTGGTGATAGTTTTAGGTTTAATTATTTCAACTAACATTTGTGGATCCCACACTTATATGGTAATCAACATTCCTCAGGAGCTTTTGAGCGGTCTACGGGTATATTTACAAGAAGAGACTATTCTTAGAGCTTTCAAAGAGAAGCCAATCCTCAGGTCAGTGCCATCGCACAGCAGAGAGGCGGCAAACAACAATGAATTCTAGAATATCTAGGTTATGCTTATCCTCAGGTCAGTGCCATCGCACAGCAGAGAGGCACACAACCTATCTCCTTGTTAGAGCAGCTTAATTTTATTTTGCACAAAATGCACCAACAACATAAGTCATTAGCTTGATAGCATTTGTCTTTCATTTTTTTCGTGCTTTGCTCTATTTATGGTCATCCGCACACATTTGTGGCGTTTACATGCTCATTACCCCTTATTGGAATATTGTTGATTGTGTTAACCAGTGATAAGATGGAAGCCCACAGTCAGTTGAACAACTTAGTTTGATCTTGAGATCACCAGTCAGGTCTAATCATCTATTGTGTTGAATCTACCGACATATCATTTGTGGTCTAGCAACCTCTAGGTCTACTCTCGTTGTGTTACCTTAGGAGTTACCAGTTTTTCTATCATCTTCCCTTTTATATTGCTTAGACTACACAGACTTATACTTTGAATTTTTGCATCTTTTCTAAATTAAATTTTAAAGTCCCTCTTGATTTGTTCCTGTGTACTATCATTTTCCAAAGGGTTTGAATCGGTATCACAGATACGATCTACCTTATATCAGCTATCCACTCCTTCTCCCTCGTTTTTTTTTTTTTTTATTTAATGTTACTGCTGACTTATTCTCCCCCTAAAATACTAAAATCATAACTGGTTTAATTATTTTAGGATTTTAATAAAAGCAAAATAACATGAGTTTAATTTAAACAGACTAAAATAAACAAATAAAATAAAATAAAAAAGAAAAATTAACTAAACTACATCGGACTACACATGATCATCATCAGGAATAACATCACTTTTCTTTTTAACGCCGTTGACCTCTAGCAAATATTGAAAACGTGGTTTATCAAAGGCTTTAGTATAGAGGTCAGCGCGTTGAAAATCAGTATTAATTTTTACCACATCAATTAAGTTCTTTTCAAAACAGTCTCTTATGAAATGGTATTTAATACCGATATGTTTGGTCTTAGGATGTTGGACCGGATTTTTAGTTACTGCAATTGCAGCAGAGTTATCAACAAAAATAGGAGTAGAAGAGAACTTTAAACCGTAATCCCGCATTTGCTGTTGAATCCAGATGATTTGTGAACAGCAACTTGCAGCAGCAACGTATTCGGCTTCACAGGTTGACAATGCAACCGATGTCTGCTTCTTACACTGCCAGGTAACTAATCTTCTCCCAAAGAATTGACACCCTGCTGATGTAGACTTGTAGTTCATCTTGCAGCCCCCGTAATCCGAGTCACTATACGCCGTGAGCTCAAAGTCATCATCATGAGGATACCACAACCCAAGTGTGGGTGTACCCTTCAGATAACAAAATATCCTCTTGACCCCGATCAGATGGTTGACCTTAGGCTTAGCCTGATATCTAGAACATAAACATGTAGCATACATGATATCAGGTCTTGAGGCAGTGAGATACATGAGGGATCCAATCATTCCTCGGTACATTGTGGCGTCCACTAGATCTCCATTTTCATCAGGTGCTATATCGTGATTCGTAGCAAGTGGAGTCCCAGCAGCAGAAGCATTCTCCATGTCAAAACGACTGAGAATGTCTCCTACATACTTGGTCTGATGTAGAAAGATCCCATTTGGTGTCTGATCCACCTGTAACCCGAGAAAGAACTTCATCTCCCCCATAGCACTCATCTCAAACTCTTTCTTCATAACTGCTTCAAACTCTTTGCATAACTCTTCGTTCTTTGAACCGAAGATTATGTCATCGACATAGATCTGTACGAGCAGTAGGTCGCCATCTTTTTCTTTGATGAACAGCGTGCAGTCAATGACTCCCCTGCGAAAGCCGTGTTTCACAAGATGAGTCGAGAGTTTCTCATACCAGGCTCTTGGAGCTTGATGAAGCCCGTATAAAGCCTTGTCGAGTTTGTAAACTCTATCCCGATGATAAGGATCTTCAAATCCCTCGGGTTGACTGACATAGACTGTTTCTCTGATTTCCCCATGAAGGAATGCACTCTTCACATCTAATTGGTAGACTTTAATCTTCATGTACGATGCATAGGCAAGGAAGATACGAATGGCTTCCATCCTTGCCACGGGTGCAAACACTTCATTGTAGTCAATTCCCTCGACTTGGCGAAATCCCTGAACCACCAGTCGAGCCTTGTTCCTGATAATGACCCCTTGGTCATCCTTCTTGCATTTCAAGACCCATTTGGTGCCAATGACCTTAGCACCTTTAGGTCTATCAACCAGAGTCCATACACCTAACTTCTTGAACTGAAGAAGTTCTTCTTGCATGGCACTCACCCACGCCTCATCATTTAGTGCATCACTGACGTATTTTGGCTCAAACTGCGAGACAAAACACCGATAAGCACCATCATGAATGTAACCCTTCTCCATAACCGAGGCGTAATCAGCTGAGTATAGCTGATTTCGGGTTTGTACTCCTGATCTGACATCCCCAATGACATTGTCTAGGGGATGATAGACGTTTAGTCGTGATCCTGGAGTAGTAGGAACAGCTACCTCAGAGCCAAGATTATGAACATTTGGTTCTGCATCTGAGGTAGTTGGAGTTTGAGGTTCCGAAGTCGAAGGTGCATCACTGGTAGATGCTTGTGGACTTTCAGGAACTGGAACCTGTTCCTCCTGACTGTTCTGGTCATCTTCTTCAGCTTCATCTTCAGAGGAGGAGTCACTGTCGTCGACTACTCCCCCTGACTGAGTAGATGATTCTCCCTGTGAGCTAGATGATGTTGAATCATGAGATGGTGTATTCAAGATATCATACATCATCCGAGTAGCTAACTCATCATCCGAAGGAGAGAGAGGGATGTTGAAGGACTTGAAGAATCCATCATAGTCGAAAAAGTAGGCGGGTCCTTTGCCAGTAGGTGGTGTGGTATATCTCTGAACGTCAACATTACACCACACTTCTACTAGACCCGTTGAGTTGTTGTAAACTCGCTTGTTCGGTATGTTGTATCCTAGAAAGATTCCTTCATCAGCCTTCTCGCTGAATTTACCTTCTTGTGTTTTTCAGAAGTGTGCACGGCGCGCCAAATGGTTCGAGATACTCCAAATTCGGTTTGCGTCTTTGTAGTAGCTCGTAACATGTCTTTCCGTGGCGCTTGACTATCAGAACTCGATTCAGTGTATAACATGCATTAGCCACTGCCTCATTCCAGAATTGGATAGGCAGTTTCGAGTCTGCCAGCATAGTCCGTGCTGTCTCTATCAAGCTTCTGTTCTTTCTCTCAGCAACGCCATTCATCTGAGGCGTGTAGGCAGAAGTGAATTGATGCACAATTCCCTTTTCCTTGCAGTAAGCCTCCATCCACTGGTTCTTGAATTCCGTCCCGTTGTCTGAGCGTACTTGTCTAACCTTCAGCTTGTAGAGAGATTCCAGTGTGGTTACTAACTCCTTGAATGACTCAAATGTTTCTGATTTGGACTTCAGAAACATTACCCAAGAGAACCTTGAGTAGTCATCAGTAACCACAAAACAGTACAAGTCGCCTGCAATGCTCTTTGTACTGACTGGACCAAACAGATCCATGTGAAGAAGTTCAAGAGGAAGTTCTATTGAATGAACTTTCTTTTCCTTATGAGACTTCTTCGTCTGTTTGCCTTTCTTGCAAGCTACACAAAAATCAGGAAGCTGAAAGTTCTTGACATTAACTCCTCTCACAAGATCCTTCTGAATCAAGTGATTCATCTTCCTTTGACTAATGTGTCCCATTCTCCTATGCCAGGAGATGGAATCCTTCTCAGTAGCTTTAGATAGAAAGCACTGAACCTCATGATCCGTTGTAGAAGCTGTTGACAGATCCAAAACATAAAGGTCTTTATATCTTGAAGCTGTCATCAGAACTTGGTCCTCTGGGATCACGTAGTCTTTCTTGAGCACGTAACACTTCTTGTTGTCGAAGATGACTTTAAATCCCTTATCACAGATTTGGGAAACAGAAAGTAAGTTATTTTGAAGTTGTTGAACGTAGTTCACCTTATCAAACTTAACTTTCTGATTTCCCACTTCTCCCTGAGCTGTGATATAGCCTCCCTTGTTTCCAGCAAACGAAACATGCCCTCCTTTTATTTGCTTGACGTTTGATAAAAGAGCCCTGTTTCCTGTCATGTGCCTGGATGCTCCGCTGTCTACAATCCACGTGTTAGTTTCAGCACTGTAGCGAACACCCTGCACATACAATGTAAAGGATTAGTTTAGGTTAGGAACCCAAGCCTTTACTGGCTTGGGTTTCCCAGAGGCATCACACATCATGAATTCAACCCATTGACCCTTAGAGGGTGAGGGTAGCTCAGGTTCCTTCTTGTCATCATTATCAGACACAGAGGATGACTTCTCTTTCCATAAGCCAGATTTGTGCAAGGCCTGTTTGTGATAAACAGTCGACTGGCTAACAGGTTGAACTTTAGGTTCACTAGTTCTTCTAGGTGGAGTTAAAGAACTCCTCTTAGAAGACCTAGGTTTTGAGTCCTGAAGTTCAATCTTCTTCCTAGGTGTCTGATAGTAAGGACAAAGGAAGCAATGTGTCCACATTCTCCACAGTTGTAGCACGACCTGCTATCAACTTTATGATTAAACTTTCTTTGTGGAGAAGTGTGTGACACTCTAGTAACATCACTCAATTTAGGTTTTGACTCTGGTTCTTTTGATGTTTTCTCTTGTTTAACAAAGTTAACTGTTTTAACATGTTTAACATCTTTTTCTTTTGGTTAACTGGTTTTTGACTTGAAACTTGTGAAAGATTAACATTAGAAGTCTTTTTAGGTTCTGATTTGACTCTGTTTGACCCTGACTTTAAGTTAACCTTTTCAAATTCTTTTTCCAGATTAACACAAGGCATTTTACCCTTTGCCTTTGAAGTGGCCTCCTTTTGTTTGTTCCAGATTCAATAGATGAACATGAGGAATCTGGATCACTAACAAGAGGAGTAGACACCACATGATCCTTGATGGGGTTATTTAATGGTCTAGTCTTAGTGTTCATCAAGGTCTCAGGTGGTGGTGGAACCACTTTGTAACCCAATCCCTCCCCGTTGTTTCTTTCTCTCACTAAGTGTTGGACAATGTGTGATGAACTTGTCCAACTGTGCAGTTTCTGTTTTAATGAGTTTACTTCTACTTCTAGAACTGCCTTATGCTTCTTAGTGTCTTCTAGGGAGTTTAGATAGTACCTAATGTTAAATGCAACTACTTCGGTTTCCCTAAGCTGTTTAGTCAAAAGGTCTATCTTTTCTTTGTAACTATGCTCATTTTGTTTTAATACTCTATTAGCCTCAGTGCACAGTTGCAAATCTTTTACTAAGTTATCATTATGATCTAATAACCTAGCAAATTTTTCATCTATGCTATTTCTAAAAGTATCACAATCAGAACAAGCATGATTATTAAACATTTGGTCAGTGGTACTTACCTGAGTTGGTTCAGAAGAGTTAGCCATCAACGCAGCATCAGATGTCTCTGGTTCTGGTGATTCTGTCTTTTCTGTCTTTGCTGTGGTAGTCTCCTCTTTAGGCTTGTAGCTGACCTCAGTAGCAGTTGTTTCTTCAATATTTGACATCGCTATCTCAACTGCTAGATCTCCTTCACTCGCGGAATCATCGTCAATGTCTTCTACACTTGCAATGTTTGATTCCCCTGGAGAGACAAACCTAAAGCTCCAATCCTGTCCTTCATCATCATGAGCAGTCAAGGCTTTTGGATCCTTGCTTGATGAAGTAGAACTAGTAGCTTGCTTGTCTTGGCGAGTGAAGGACGAGAATGGGTTCCCGTTACCCGTCTTCTTTGGCTTAACACATTCTCTCTTGAAGTGCCCCTTCTCTCCACAGTTGAAGCAGGTCACTTTACTCTTGTCAAAGCCAAATGTGGTATCCTTAGTAGCTACCAAGTTCTGTCCGGTCTTTTTCACAAACTTCTTCGCCCTCCGGACAGCACTAGCTAAGGCCCACATAATATCCATTCTCACAGCTCCATCTCGTCCACCTGCTCGTAGTCCTCGTCTGCCAGATGGCAGTTTCCAATCTTCCCAGCAACAAGTCCATCATAAGAATGAACCACTGCAGCCAAAAGATCCATGTGTTCTCGAGCTACTTCCACAGTCACATTACCGAGGTTCTCGGTCTTCAGTCTAGTAGCATTTGCTTCAGATCCAATATAGTGGGTACAAGAAGACCCTGACGTGTCTGATCCTGAAGGAGAAGCATGTGAAGGACCCGATGAGCTAGACACAAATGCAGTCTGGAGAGGTGCTCCAGATGTCTTAGCTTGAGGCGTGGCATTGTACAAAGCTGGATTCTGAGTGTACGAAGACTTCTGAGCTCTGTACTTCATCCTAAGTGCTTCTTCTCGCAGCTTTAGAATGAAGTCATTGATATCCAGCTTTGCCAGCATTTCATTCTGTCTCAGGTTAGACACGAATGAAGCCCACTTTTCTGGCAATCCGTCTGCAAAGTTAGTAACTTTTTCTTCCATGGTAGTAGCCACCCCATGTGTATGCAGTTCACTCATCAGATGGTAGAATCTATCTATAACATCGTCCAAACTCTCGTTTCCCATCGATGAGAAGTTATCGAATTCCTTCTTTAACTCCTTAGCCTTGATTGCCTTCAGCGAAGCATTCCCGTCGTACCTCTTTTCCAGCTCATCCCATAGTTTCTTGGACTGCTTATTCTCTGAGTACTGGTGGAAAATGTCTTTAGGATAGACTGTGTAATCAATGCATAAACTCTCTTCTCTGCATTATATTTAACTTTCTGCGCGTCTGTCATCCCTCCTAAAGTAAGCTTTACTCCATCGGCTCCCACCGGCGTACTATACCCAATCTCGATAGCTTCCCACAGATTTGGATCCACTCCATTGAGGTAGATCTCAAAACGTTGTTTCCAGTGGGGAAACTCATCTAACGTTAAGAGCTTTGGTGGTTTATTATGATTACCCACCTCACTCTCAAGTAACAGCAGGTTCTGGATCCTTGAGTCCTTTCCAGCAGTAAAGGCTGACATTTGATCTTCCATGTCGAATAACTTTAAGTCTACTAAAACAAACTGTCAACTGGTGCGACTGAAGGATGCGATTGGTCTATCCGTGCGAATGAACTATGCGACTGGTTCAATCGTGCGGCTGAACTAAGCGATTGGTTCAGTCGTGCGAATGAAGCTGATGCGTATGAACACTGCGAACGAATGTTCAATCGTACGAATGGAGATGCGACTAGGTCCAATCGTGCGTCTGGGCTATGCGAATGAAGTCCAGTCGTGCGAATGGCTCACTCGTGCGACTGAAGCTGCTGTTTTGCGAAAATTTCTAGGTTAAACGTGTTTTAGCCGTAAAAATTCGAAATTTCGCAAGGTCTAATCGCCTAAGTCCGTAGAAACCAAACTTTGATGAGCAGGGAACGTCCAAGATCACTTTTGACACAAAAGATTGCGTTTTTGGTGCAAAAACACAAACTTTTTATCAATCTTGATTGAATCACACGTAATCAAGAGCCAAAGCTCTGATACCACTTGTTAGGACCTGGTATTTGAACGAAATACCGAGTGATTAGCGTGTAAACCAGATCAAATAGTGCGGAATCCTATTTGATTGGCGATCCAATCAGTGAGAACACACGAAGAATCAATAAAGAATTGAATCTAACGTTAGAAATCGATTGGGAATCGATCTAATGTGTTCTATGAACTTGGAGAACGAATTGGGAGGCTTCTGGACGGCTAGGGTACGTCTGGAGTCGAAATAGAATGAATGCTTACGTTTTTCCACGAATTGGGTTGTATTTATAGGTTAGTATTGTTCATTCGGGCGACTGGACCATAAGTATGGTTCAGTCGTGCGATTGAACCATGCGGTTGATTCATCCGCACGACTGAGTGTTCAGTCGTGCGACTGAGCCAATCTTATGTGTCAATCATACGACTGATCCAGTCTCCTGGTTCAGTCGTGCGACTGAGTCAATCGTATGAAGTTATTCATGCGTGTGGTCCATTCGCATGGGCCATTCGCATGAGAACTTTATTATGTTAAGTTTGAATGTATTATTTAATATAACATTATGCGTAACCATTCAAACAATCATATTAACCAATTCAATATCGACTCATTAATGAAATATTAGACATTACAAATCACAAACAATCAATATCATTTCATTAATCATTTCAAATTACATCAGAATCAGATAAACAAGATCTATTACATTTCATATCATGATCTAGGGACATACATGTATCAACAACTCTTTTCTGCCCTGGCTTTGCTGATCACAAGCTCAGCCTGGCACTAAGTCAGCTTGGTTATGAGATCTTTGATTTGAGTCCTAAAATCTATTTGCTCGTGTTTTAAAACTGAAATGGTTTTCTCTAAGTCCTCTATCTTTAGTTTATAATCATTTTCAGACTTTCTAAAATCAGATTTTAAAATGTTTAAGGACTCAAGATCAGATCTCATCTCCAAGTTATAGGACCTATATCTATTAACTTTAGCAATGCATTCAGGAGTACAGAGATGTTCCAATCCCTTGGCTTCATCATGATCTGCCATTAGTGCCTGGTTTGGAGAAGCATCTTCCACCTGAAAGCTCCAGTCAAAGCCTCCTTCTTCAACAGCAACAGCAGCTTGTTGCTTTGGCTTCTCATTCTGAGGGGCTTTCTCTGTGTAGTTTGGTCTGGTTTGTGCTTGGCCACCATTTGTTTTAGGTGTCTTACACTCTCTAGCAAAGTGGCCCATCAGGTTACAGTTGTAACACTTGACTTTGCTTTTATCCAAGCCAAACTTTCCACTGGTTGCATTGCTGGGAAACCTCCTTCCAGTTCTCTTGTAGAACTTCTTGACTCTATGAGTGAGAAGAGCCATCTGCTGAACTATTTCCATATATTCCAGATCATCTGGATTGATACCATCCAGGTCTTCAAGAGTGAAAAGAGAGTTGCCACAATTTTCATCTAGACACAAAGGCTTGAGAAGAGCTTATCTCTTGGAATGGGCTTTCTTGAGTGTAGTTCTCCCTGGGTGTCTCTGGGAAGGTGATGAAAGGACTCTTTGGTGAATTGTCAGGGTAGCATATGAGATGATATTGGGGTTCTATGCTATCCCTTTCAACCACATGCAGGGCTGAACCCAATTGATTATTGGAGTTGCCAGATGAACCTTGCATGTTCATCTCCATCTGGTAGCCACTGAGAATCCCATATAACTTTGTCAGAGTAAGAGTTTTGAAATTTTCAGTCCTCTTGATCACCACACAATAGTGTGTCCATTGCCTAGGAAGTGAGGACATGAACTTCCTTACAATGTCTCTATTTTCAATAGGAACTCCTCCATCCACAAGGGTATCCACTATCTCAACATACCTGAAGTATTGCTGAGTCATGGTTTCACTTGTTTTGAATGTGAAGTTTTCAAACTGCTGCTTCAAGAGATCCTTCTTGTTCTCCTTGGCTTCAGAGGAGCCTTCATACATCAGTTTTAGTGCATCCCATAGCTGTTTGGCTGTTTTGCACTTCTTGAAACCTCTGTACACAGAGTTTGGAAGGGCAGTTTGAAGAGCTGTCATGGCTTTTCTGTCAATCTCTACTCTCTTCGTATCTTCATTGGAGTAGTTAGCCACATCTTTGGGAATCATACCAGCACCAGTAGCAGAAGGAGTGCTGGGTATGAAAGGTCCATTTTCAATAGACTCCCACATTCTTGAGTCTAGAGACCTGATGAAACCTTCCATTATCATACACCAGGTATCAAAGTCATCAAGAGTGATCAGTGGGGATTGTTCATGGTTCCAGTTTCCATATCAGTTTTGGAAATGGCTCCCATTTGAAAAGTATAGTATTTGTGTGTGTGAGGGATCTTAAGATGGTGAGATCTTATATCAAGAGCCTGAAATGCTCTGATACCTTGCAGGACCGGTGAAGGGTGGTCACTTACAACACAACAACACAAAGAGGAGATTAACCAAACTTTAATCAAACAGTAAACTGGATTAACCACAAGTATGATACTAAGAACACAAGTAATGAGTAAGAGACAGAACAAGAGGACACAAGATATTTGGTTTCAAGGATGCAGTATATTGCTTTCTCAAGTTCTATTACAAGTGTTACAAAGCATAAAGAAAGATACTAGAACATGGAATACTTATACTACAACCTACAGCTGGCTATACTTTGAAAGCCAGCTGGATACAATTGACTAGACACAAACAAAATCAATTGTAGAATCAAAAGGCATATCTGCCTTTTGACTTGTGACTATGACATGCCATAGCTCACATCCTAATATATTACAAAAAGGATAAAAGTACATAAAGTAGAAAGCATGGACTCAAGACCTCAATGTACAGTTTACCAAAAGTATGGGCCTTTCGCCAACTCATATAAGTTGGTGGCTTTACAGAGACTCATCGGAAAGGTGTTCCAGCTTTATGGTAAAGTACATCGGATAAAGGCATATCTCTAAAAAGCTTCGGAAGATTTTACACTTAGAATATTTCTAGAGCATGGTGTAAAACTTCCGAAGCAATTCTACTTCAGTTCTTTAGTGCATTGCTTGCAGAGAGACTTTGGATGTTTTGGCTGTATCAGACTTATAGGAATCCTTACACAAATTAAATTTATTCAAAAGAATGGATTTAAATATCCGTTACGAACGTGCTCGAATCGCAATCCGACACACGTTTTAAAATACATAATTAACTCACCGAACCTATAATGATAACCCCAACACTTAAGAGGACAAATAATCTCCAAAATCAGCTATAAATAAAATATAAATATCAACTGGATCACTCAACAACTTCAAGTGTGAAATCCCTAACTTTATCTATATAAAACGCCTAACCCGAAAACAAATTCTTAAAATCATTAAGAAAGACCAAATGACATAAATATTAACTTATTCTAGTATGCTAATCTACTTAAAACATATAAAAGCCATCACATATAAATAAAGTGCAAAATTCCAAACTTTAGAGTTAAAAATGTAAATTTAACAAAGTTAGAGTGTGAATCCAAGGATTGCAATTAGGAGTTATTAGGTTAGATTGAATTCGAATGATGATCACTGAATTATCACTATTCGATGTTTAATTTATTGATTACAAAATAACAATTGCAATGTGAATTTATAATGAAGAACAAAACAAATAAATGCAATAAATGAACAAATACGAATAAGATTCAAAAGTATTTCATTAAAGAAACAGATTAATGATTACAAATAAACAAATAATAATTGCTAATGTTGATGATTGCTATGATTTTATTGATGATTTTGGTGTAAAAGTTTTTGCGGTTGCTAGGGTTTTTGGTGATTGATTGATGTATTGATGGACGTATTGCTAGGTATTCAGTCGTATCTCAAAGTGTGAGCCTATGCCTTGTATTTATAGGCTCATGAATTTACTGTTAGGGTAACAGTGAATTTCTTGGAAACAGTAACTTTCTTATCGTGGTAAGAAAGCTACTCAGAGAATGTTATTATGTGACACATTCTCTGATTGAGTTAAAGTCGTCCGTAGGAGTTAACTTTATGACATCACTCAATGTTTGACTTGTTGACTTGATGTACTTGATAACGTACATGCAAGTGTTGGTCTTCCGTAGAAGTTATGCCTTCCGTAGGAATCTTCACTTGGTAGACTTCATCTACAGCAAGTTGTTCATCCGCAGCATATTATCTACGGAAGAACAAAATGTTCATCCGTAGATGTTTCTTACACTTAGTCAATTTACAAAATTGACTAAGTATGATGTTAAGCCTGCAATCACACATAATTCAACACAGTTATGGGTTAACTTATATATACAAAGCATACATTAAGATAATGATGTACAATAGTTTATTACAAAAATTGATTAAAGTTCTAAGCCTATACAATGTATCTAGACCTATCAAGACTAGATCTAACATAAGGGTCTAAACTTTCCAACCATTGAAACCTTGTTTTGGAACCACATCACACATACAAGAACAATTATAATCTGAACTTATAAGATATTGATCTAAACTTAAGCAAAATGCAAGATAAGAACTCAAAAACTCAAAGACCTAAACAAGATTACACGTGTGTAATGGAAATCATCAAGCCAAGTAGGGGAAAAAATCTAAACATGAGGGTTGGGCTTAATTAATCACTTAGTGGGGCACTAGTATATATAAAATGTATTTAGGAACCCTCCCGATCGGTAGCATCCCAGATTTCTAGGTTTTATCCCGTGAATAACCCACGGGTGAATATCGCAAATCGTATTTTACTTTAAAACATTATGGTGAAATACATACTCGTAGTTATTATTTTGTGGTGTAATACTATCTGTTCTTATCCTCGAATGGAGCACAATCATTAACTCCTAGGAGCCGCGTGATTTGTGGATAGTACTATTTGTAGAATCCCCCATACACATCGGGCCCTTTATGCTGGGAAACACCCCATTGAGATTCAATAATCATTGTGTCATAATTTCGTGCAATTTAACCATGCATAGCATGGCAATTTAAACCCAACAATCTAGTAGTAACGGGCTAGGGGATATTTTAGCACTTGGGCGGGTAAGTTCGGGTCAGTCATGATTGTGATACATTCTATGGTACACCTTTGATATTAATATTATTATTAGAATTATCTAAATTAACATTATTACTGATTTTTATATCTGTCAAGAAAGGTAACGTGTGTTAAAATCATGAGTTCACCAACATTATGTTGACGTATTTTAGGTGTGTATTTCAGGAGAAGCATGAGTAACATGTGTATATCGAATAGGTGTCGCCTTAGTTGGACATTTGGAGACTTATCAACCGTCCTATCAACCCCATCATTTATAAACAATTAATTTAATATGTTTTATTTGAATATTTTGACGGTTAACGTTTTGGATATTTATTGATGATGTAACTCCACTTGTAAAATTATTTTGGGTGATGTAAACAATTTAAGTTTGAATTTATTTAATTCCACAGCATTATTGTTGGATCTAGAAAGGCTGTTGCAACCAAAACCAAGTCACTTAGAAGATTTTGGTACAACAGACAAAGGACTTCCGAAGCTAAGTATGGAACTTCCGAAGGAAGAAGGAGCTCTTCCGAAGACTAAGTGTAAAACACACTTCCGAAGGAAAACTCCAACTTCCGAAGTACAAGAAGTCCTCAAAGCCTCGGAAGCATAGAAGCCTCTTCCGAAGTATAAGTGGCTTCGGAAGAACAAGTTCTTCCGAAGCCAGTTAACCTTCGGAAGACACTCCTATTATCCAGTGGACATAAGTATGGCCTCTCTGACACTCCGCTGCAAATCTCTGAGATACTGCATGGCGTTTTCTTAAAAGCCATGTAGTTGACCATACTTTAATCCACTGTTTACCTTTTTATGTTAGTACAGTTGCCATCTTTAGTTGGTGACAAAAGGTAAGTCATGGACATGTCATGACTACCATATCTTAGATAATAGTTTATCTAAGATACCTTAACTTTAGCATTGTATTATATGCTTTAGTCTTAGGTTTCAGCTGGTATCAAAGTATATCCGGCTGTAGGATCTAGTATATATAGTTTCTTATTGTAACTCTTGTTTCATGCTTGTAAGTCTTGTAATCTTGAGTTGAGAACTAATATATACAAGTACCTTGAAAATATATCTCTGCTTGCTCCTTTGTTACTTATTATATTATTATCAACTCTTGTAAAAGACATTGCTTCATCTGATTTGAGTTTTTCCATAAGTGAGTTTGAGAGAAATACAAGTGTTTAAGTGACAAACCCGATCCTGCAATTGGTATCAGAGCTTTTTAGGCTCTTGATTGTGAGATCTTACCATCCTAATCAACCAGTTTTTCACTCCTCCTTATACCTCACTCAAAATGGCCCTCAACAAATATGAAGTAGAGATGGGAACGATGACCAAAGCTCCCATCATCGCACCTGAAAACTTCAGGTCTTGGAGTAGAAGAATGGAAGGCTTCATCAGGTATCAAGACAGCAAGATGTGGCAATCCATTGTCAATGGCCCGTATAAGCCAAAAGCAGCTGGTGGAAATGGTGCCATGATTGAGAAAGCTGTTGAAGATTATTCTAATGAAGACAGGAAGAAGCTTGACATAGACAGCAATGCTATGACTGTTCTTATGACTGCAATCCCAAACTCTATCATGGTGGGGTTTGAGCATTGTAAGTCTGCCAAAGAACTCTTTGATGCTCTTGCTCAAATGTACTCAAGCTCGAATGACTCCAAGAAGGACTCACTAAAGCAGCAGTTTGAGAACTTCACCTATGTTGCTGGAGAGACTCTTAGCCAGCAATATTTCAGGTACATGGATCTCATTTCTTCCCTTCAATCTGTGGGAATCACTCATGAACTCAGAGACCTTACTAGAAAGTTTATGAGTGCTCTACCCAATGAGTGGGCATTCTACTGTGTCTCTATCAAGAGAACAGAGAATCTGAATACACTCACCATGACCGAACTCTATGGGATCCTTGATGGATACCGTTTGGAAATGGAAAGCAAGAGGGATCATCAGACAAGCAGACCCTTGAGTCTTCCTGCTAGACACGCTTTAATGGTTGCTGAAGGCTCAAGAATCTCCCAGTCTCAGCAATACCTGACCTACACCCAGCAGCCATCTTGTTCTTCTGGGCCTTACATCATATTTCCTGAGACTCCAAGGTCTCAACAAGCTCAGCAAAGCTCCTTTCAGGAGAGCTGTGCATTTGTCTCAGGAGGTGGGCACTCAAATGACTATCAATACTGCTTTGATGATCTAGAGTGTTTTAGCCCGGATGACATAGAGTATGTGGACATTGTCCAACAACAGGCTCTTCTAACCTACAGAGAAAAGAAGTTCTTTAAGAGAACTGGAAGGCAATTCCCTCAGAACCCAATCACCAGCAAATTTGGGTTTGACAAAAGCAAGGCCAAATGTTACAACTGTAACCAACTTGGTCATTTTGCAAGGGAATGCAAGGCTCCCAAGTCCAACCCGAGAACCTCACAGGCCTCCACACATCCCTCTACACCAAAGCCCACCGGAAAGTCAACAGAGACTGCTACAATGGCTCAAGAAGTTGACTGGAGCTTCATGGTTCAGGATGTGACTCCTGCTCGAGCACTCATGGCCGGAACAGATGAAAACAAGGTATATGAACATCTCTGTACTCCTGCCTGTATTGCTAAGGTAAAACTGTATCAGGACTACAATATGGAAATTAAATCTAATATTGAGTCTTTAAACGTTTTAAAATCTGACTTTAAAAGGGCTGAATCTGACTACCAAAGAAAAAATGAGGAGTTAGAGAAAACTGTGTCCCTCTTAAAACATGAACATACAAACTACAAGACTCAAATCAAGGATTTAATATCCAAATTGACTGAGGCTCAAGCCCAGCTTGTCACTGCTGAGGCTAAAGCCAGGAAGTATGCTATTTCTGAGCAAAACTTACAAGCCATTCTTGCATCATCCTCTCACTCAAAACTTTGTTAAAAAAACAAAGGTGGGTTGGGAACCAATGAAATTGCTCCACCACACTCTTATGAGTCTATAAGACAACCAAGGTGTGGTACTGAAGAGCAAGAGGTTCCATCTGCTGACCCACCTTCTCATGAGTCAAAGAATGATGCAACTATGGAGACCATCACAGGGAAGGAACATGTAACTATGCCCTCCCCAGCCAATGATGATCAAACCCTGACCACCAAAGCCAGAAGAAGCAGAGCTAAGGCAGCCAGAAAAACTGCCAAGAAAGTGGCTGAATCCAAGCTAAAGATAGACCCAAAGCAAAAGGGTGTATTCATCTCAGCTGGATTCTAGGTGGTTGGAAATTCTAATTCAGGAAAGGAGTGCAGTACCAGTACTCCTATCCTACCAAAGGATCAGAAATTAAAGGGAAAGACTGCTGATAAAGAGAAAAAGAACAAGAAACAGCAAATCTCATTCCCAGAAAGTTAACATTGCATGCATAATGTGTGGTCTGCAAAACCACATGGCTAAAGATTGTTACTACAATCCTGCTAGCACACATTATGCAAATAATGTTAAAAGAGAAGGAGTCAGGGAAGGTTTCTCATTTGGACCATATCAAATGGTTCAAGTGATGAAAAGAGAAAGCTTGTTTCCGAAGCAAGGCTTCTTTCGGAAGAAAATTCTTCTTCCGAAAGGAAAAAGGCTTCGGAAGTTAAAGCCGTAAAGACTCAGAAAAGCAAAAGAGTCCCCTTGAAACCATCCCAGAAGAAGACTGCTTCAGAAGAAAAGGTGGTGAAGGTCTCTTCCGAAAAGAAAGAAGCTTCGGAAGAATGCCAAGCTACAAAAGCTTCAACTAGCTCATCTTCTATGATCAACCAAGGGATGGAATGGAAGATCAAGGAAGATGTTGTAGCCCAAACCTCTTCTTCAAAGACATCCATTGAACCCCCATGAATTTGGTTCAATTATGTCATTATCATTGGAAGAACCCAAGACCAATAAGGCTTGGGTTTCCAATCAAAACTAATTATCTCACCTTATGTGCAGGGACATCCATATGTCAAGAATAACAACATTTGGATTGTTGATAGTGGATGCTCCAGGCACATGACAGGGAACAGATCTCTCCTTCAACAATTTCAACATTATGATGGAGGTCCTGTCCAGTTTGGAGGTGAGGCCGGAGGATATATTTCTGGAAAAGGAAGTATATCCAATGGAAAGTTAAAAGTTGACAAAGTTAACTTTGTCAAACAGCTTGAACACAATGTGTTAAGTGTTTCTCAATTCTGTGATCAAAAGCATCAAATGCTTTTCACAAAACATGAGTGCATTATCCTCAAACCCGGGATGACAATTCCTCAGGAATTGGTGCTTCTAAGATCTCCCAGGAAAGGGGATATTGTAACATCTCGTATTTCTGTTAAGTAAAAGGGTAACTTCGTTAAGTTTATAAAAGGACCTTTTATGTCTTTTGTGAAACATTGAGGGTTTATTATGCTTCATAATTAATTTGGTGGTTAACAAATTAATTTAATAAATAACAATAACATTATAAGTGTTATAATGTTTTACTTAATATTATAAAACTTAACTTAAAGTAATAAAAATCTTAAAAATAATTGTGATTAAAATAATAATAACTATGTTATTGTTATTATTACTAATAATATTATTAATAATGATAATAATAATAAATAGCAATAATAATAGTAATAATAATACGATTAATGGTAATAATAATAATAATGTTAACCATAATAGTAATGATAATACTAGTGATAATATTATTGTTAACTATAACATTGTAACAATTTATAAAGTTGTTAAACTTAAAAATGTTTAAAAAACTTGAGTTACATAAGTCTAGGGGGTTGTTATGTCAAATTAGAAACTTAAAACATAAGTTTTCACATAAAATTACAACCTTTCAAACAACAGGGACCAAAAGTGTAATTATCTAAAACCCAACCTCCAACCCTTTTCCCCTCCCGTTTTTCCGGTCGGCCATCCGGCCAACTCCGGCAGTTCTCCGGCGACCCTTCCACACCCAAAACGTGCGATTAAAAACCCAATTAAGCCGTATTAACCCTTACATAACCTGTATCGAATTCAATGATCAATTCAATTCGAATCAATGCTCGGTTCAACCTCTCGAATAGAAACCGAAAACCCAACTTATTTCCTAAACCGTTCAACGTACAAATCGTGGTAATTATCCAATTAACTGAACATAATCAATTGGTTAATCATCTATAACATATCCCTAATTGCATTTTCGTCTAAAAACACTCAAAACCCGCTTTTGATTACCACTTTCATCGCGAACCTGCAACTCAATCAAAACCCATCGTCAAAGCATCATAAACAAAAATTGATTGAGGGCTTTGATTCGTGGGTGTCTGATAAAGCTTCCCATGAAATTAATTGAATTTTCATTCACGAACACCCATCATTCGCTCACTATACGGCCGCGGTTGTTCTTCGAGCTGTTCATCAATTGTTCTACATCAATCGGGTAATTGAATACATTTAGATGCTCGAAATCATATGGGGAAGCAAAGCCCCATGATAATCGGCATTAACAACAACGGATTGGGGTTCAATTTTTGGGTCCAATTGATCTAGGGTTTATATGGAATTGGGGAGTCGATAGAAGCTTGTTTATAACAATTAACAGTTGATACATACCACGGCTTAGAGCCCTGGTTCACTGGTTATGTTACTCTCCTTTCCACCATGAGGTCCCGGGTTCGAACCCGGGCTCCCTCATCTATTTTTTTAAAAGGTTTTTAAGCCTTAATTTAATCATGGGAAATTTTCAATAGTTATAAAAATAGTTTTTGTAAACTTTGAATATTTTTTAGACACCAAATGATTTTCCATAATTTTTCTAAATTTTAGTAATTAAGAGTATTATTTAATAAGACATTTTAAACAAAGATTATTCTTGAGTTATATTAAAATGGATTTTAATAATTAGTAAATTATTGTTGGTCCAAACGTACCTTTAAATAACCATTGTTTAAATCATGTTATTTTAAAGGGAGATTATTTTAAAACATTACAAATCAATATGTTAAATAAATAATTACTTAGATAGTTGTTTAAATAATTATGCAAATAATTAATTATTATCTAATCATTTGAGCATGTTATATCATAATTATTTAATAAATTTATTCTTTAACTTTTATGTAAGTTCTTTAAAATTATAAAACAATATAAATTGCTTCAAGTTTTTAAAACTTTATAATAAATTATTTAAAAGCTCAAAACCTTATAAAATGATTATAATATGTAACATCCTTATCAACTTTTAAATAGTTAATTCTTAAATTAATTATTTTCTTTTCACATATTGTACTTAATTTCTATAAAATCAATAACTAAAATTGTTAAGACATTTTCAATTATTATTGGTCTTAATTGATTTAAATTATCTTTATTAAACCTAAATGATTTATTATTAAACTCCTAAATTCCATTTGAAACCCTAGTTCATGTTTTATTGTTAATCTTATTACCAAACCTAATCTTGGAATCTATACGTTTAAACAACTTGTAAAAGAAATCATTTGGAACCTCGTTTAAATTATTATCATCATCATTATAAACATAATTACTCATCAAAACCCTAAAACTATTGAAACCCTAATTCTTATTTAAACATTAATCAATATATTAACCTTAATCTTCATCTTGTAAATTATATATTTAGGTGCTTGTAATGGACACTTGAGATTTATCTTGTAATCTTTTATATCATCTTGAAATGCTTATTTCCATGTGAGTTTTCCTTGCCCCTTTTTACTTTATTCCACACTATTTTGGGGTGAAACATTATAGTTATACATCGTACACTTGTAAACGTTTGAGACTTGTAAGCACATGCAATTCATCTTATTATTTTGTCATGGTTATTTGTGTGTTGTAAGTGTTTATACGAGATACATAGTTTGTTTACAATCATTAACTATTGCTAGCCTGGCGACGTCTTAGATCTTTGGGCCTGACAAGCCTATTTGGTGCTAAAGTCGAGGTATTGCCGACTCCTAGGGGCCGTACGCTTGTGCACTAGGGAACCAAATACACTTAGCCAATCTTTTATACTTGTAATCAAGTCGAGGTTTGGTTGTAACGATATGTGTTCTATAACCTTACTAGCTTATAACCTATGACATGAATTGCTACTTGTAACCTTTTCATATTATGTATGAAAACCTTGGAAACTCACCAACTATTTATAGTTGACCTTTTATTTTTATCATGTTTCAGGAAAACCCCCAAGTTTGAAGTGAACTTATGTTGCTGGCATATTCTAGGACTTGGACCTAGTTAATAAACAAAATGATTATGTTTGTTATTTCATGTTGAAACTTATTTTATTATTGAGACTTATGCTTGTAATGTAATTTTGAAACTTATGTATAATATAATTGGATTTAATAATAGCGTTATGTGGCTGTGAACAATCTTAACCCTCACATCTCGACGTTTCCGCCGTCAAGGTTGGGGTGTGACAGATTGGTATCAGAGCCCATAACTATAGGGATTTAGGTTATTAGAAATGGTGACCTAGACTATAGTTGCATGAACCACATAGAAAGATCATTATACCTTTGTGCTTATATGTTGTTTGCATGCTACATAATGCTATGCCTTTTGTGCAACTTGATGCCTTAGCATAGGATTGCCTTATGTATGCTTAAACTTAGTTACTTGTCTCCCTAAACTTAACTTTAACTCTTTGATTCTCCCCGACAAATGAACTTCCTAAATCTATTCTCAACGACGTGAGGAATCTACACTTATCATCGTGGGTTTAGTTCCTTAGACTCTAAGTCTAATCTATGAAAATCTCATCAAGGTCTTGATTTCATAAACCAAAGAAATTTGTGTGACACATAGACACCTGTATTCTGGATTTCCTGACAAAAGGCCTTCGGGCTAAGGCAAGCATATTGTATAAATCTCATCGTGAGACCAGTTATGCTTACCTGGGGATTTCTGGGATGAGTGATAAACTATGGTCAACATACACAAGTCTCTATGGCAAGTGGGTCAATTTACCTTGACGTGTCAACGATTCCAAATGGTAATGCGTTACCAAATGGAACCATCCTCTTTGTATCTTAAAAATCTTTGATTCCTTGAACTAGTATCACTTCATCCTCATCATACATAATGTTCCTGTTAATATCGAACCTATCCTACATTTCAACTTTTACGTTTAAACACCGTTACACGTTGAGCGTTTCATGTAACTATTTCTATATCTGGACCAACGTGAACATGGATCTTGATATACCCAAAGATATTGGGAGTCTAAACCGAATGGTCATCAAAAACTTTAAACCGTTACTTATGGTTTCCAAGTTTTCTTAAGGATGTGTCCCATAACTAAGAACGTGCAATGCTATAGGTGAAATTCTTACATCTCGGGATACTTTGTCTAGGCAAAGTGTAAATGGTGATTTGACTCGATCATTGAATCCATTTACATGACTCGAAACCCAAGAGATGAATGATCACTTATAAGTACGTGTGCCTTCAATAAGACTATGGTTGACCTCATATCTTGGGAAGTCCGTGTATTCCTTTCGATTGAGAACCGAACGTTCACATCTCGTTGTGGTGTTGAATAATTTTCTGCCCTTAATTTCGTCTTCCCGATTGAAACCATCCAAGATTTGAACACCACAACAAAATCTGTTATCTCGAACTTTGATCTTAAGCTTGTAAGCATGATTTTTCCTTTTGTTACAGTGATGTAACTTGAAATTTTCCGAATTTCTAATTGATATTATTTTCCTTTCGTCGTTAAGTCAAACTCCTTACCGTCTGCACCGTGAGAGATGCAAGTGTTTGCAAGTCAACCTATGACTAAGAACACCCGTATCTCCTAAATGATTCTAACTCATCAAAACAGGGGTGATTCCCTTACTTTGATGATTCTCTATTCGTTCGATAAATGGTTTTCAATTGTGTGTTTCATGAAATTTCATCCTCTGGATTAGGGTGATTTCCTTATCTTGAGGATTGACCTCAATTATTCTCATTGGAACTTGCATTTCACAAATGACATGATCTCATCAAAATAGGATTGAAACCCGTACTTTGGTGACAAATGTCAATCTTCGATTGTTTTCTTGCTATGAAATTCAATCATCAAGATAGGCGTGAATTCCATACCTTGATGATAATATCATCATTATGAATTGTATTTGTTCAAATGAGACGACTTCATCAAAGTAGGAGTGAATTCTGGATTTTGATGAAGAAGTTCATCTCGTTATATTTTGTTTTTTGTAAAACTTCACCGTTAAGATAGGAGTGACTTCCCTTACCTCAATGGTGAGCTACCTCGTCTTATTTCTGTGGATCCTCAACAAGGAGTTGGGATCGAAATTCTTTTATTGGTAAGTTAGCGGTCATACCTTGGGAATGCACCATCAAGTTAGGAGTGAAAACCGCACCTTGATGACTATTCTCATTTCTTGATCTCCAACTTACCAAGGTTTTAATCAAGTGACAAGAAACATGTAGTAACTTGAAGGGTGAACCAATATTAGTGTTTGGACCTATCAAGTCAAAGCATGATTTCTGAACTTGAAAGGAAACCCGATCACTCTAGGTTGATTTTGATTCCGAGCTTGGAGCGTTTAAATTCTTAAATTGATTTCTTTCCCTTTATCCTTATGTTTTGATTTGATCTAGCTATATCGAACCATTTATTCCCTACTTATCAACTTTCATTTTGAGATATCATTAACACATGATTGTGTGATGGTAGTCTTCTTAAACAATCTTTCTACTAAATCAAGACATTATCAACTTATGGTTATGCCTTTCTAGTCATACGAATGTTCTCGACTGTACTTATGGGTTTGATGAAATACGTATGCAATCTATATTTGGAAGTTTGTTACCTTGCAAAACATGGTTACAAATGCATGTCATATTGTTTGCGTTACTTCTTGAATCACTTTTGAACCCTTAACCTTGGAAATCTTTAAAACTCTATCTTGAATTCGATCTACGAGACTCGTTGTTGCGACGCGGATATGGAGAATCATAAATTTACGTAATTTGTACTCATGGGTTTGGCATGAAAGAAAAGACATAACTTGGTATGTGTTCAAGTGTCTTACCTTCACGTATGACAAGACCTAACATTCGTGATCCTATGGCTCCTGTTTAACTTTTCATTCACTAAGTGTCTCTTATCTTAGCTGTCATGATGACAATTGGTGCATTATAGACCGATCGGTTAATTGCATATCAACTCGTGTGGGATAACGGGTCGAGAAATTGGCTTGTATCTATCTCAAATAGTCGTATACCGTGGTATGTCGTTAAACATCGATCATTAATGTGGATGATCAATTTATTTTCTGCTTTTAATAATGTTCCTAACTATCGTTGTGTACTTATTCCAAAATCTTCACATATCGTATTATTCTTAGGCCGATGATTGGTCAAAGGAGAGATACATATTCTCAAGATATGCGTTAAAATTGTTTCATATGGTGACGTTTGGAATTCTTAAATCCTGACGGTTAACCTTTCTTATAAATTATTGGTCTTTTATTGATTTCTAAACATCATTATATTCTAGAAGTTGTGACTTATAAATCTAAGGTACCACGGTAACTCGTCATCGTTTTCCAACGTTTCATCTCAAAACGTCTCGCGTTTATTATGCTGGGAATCTTGTAAGATTCCATAAGGTGAAGCGTTCCACCTGTAATCAAACGTCAAACACTGCTCGTTGAACACTTACTTTTCATTTCAATTCCTTTGTTCATTTAAGTTCATTCTTAATTTCGGGACGAAATTCTTTTAAGTTGGGGAGACTGTAACATCTCGTATTTCTGTTAAGTAAAAGAGTAACTTCGTTAAGTTTATAAAAGGACCTTTTATGTCTTTTGTGAAACATTGAGGGTTTATTATGCTTCATAATTAATTTGGTGGTTAACAAATTAATTTAATAAATAACAATAACATTATAAGTGTTATAATGTTTTACTTAATATTATAAAACTTAACTTAAAGTAATAAAAATCTTAAAAATAATTGTGATTAAAATAATAATAACTATGTTATTGTTATTATTACTAATAATATTATTAATAATGATAATAATAATAAATAGCAATAATAATAGTAATAATAATACGATTAATGGTAATAATAATAATAATGTTAACCATAATAGTAATGATAATACTAGTGATAATATTATTGTTAACTATTGTAACAATTTATAAAGTTGTTAAACTTAAAAATGTTTAAAAAACTTGAGTTACATAAGTCTAGGGGGTTGTTATGTCAAATTAGAAACTTAAAACATAAGTTTTCACATAAAATTACAACCTTTCAAACAACAGGGACCAAAAGTGTAATTATCTAAAACCCAACCTCCAACCCTCTTCCCCTCCCGTTTTTCCGGTCGGCCATCCGGCCAACTCCGGCAGTTCTCCGGCGACCCTTCCACACCCGAAACGTGCGATTAAAAACCCAATTAAGCCGTATTAACCCTTACATAACCTGTATCGAATTCAATGATCAATTCAATTCGAATCAATGCTCGGTTCAACCTCTCGAATAGAAACCGAAAACCCAACTTATTTCCTAAACCGTTCAACGTACAAATCGTGGTAATTATCCAATTAACTGAACATAATCAATTGGTTAATCATCTATAACATATCCCTAATTGCATTTTCGTCTAAAAACACTCAAAACCCGCTTTTGATTACCACTTTCATCGCGAACCTGCAACTCAATCAAAACCCATCGTCAAAGCATCATAAACAAAAATTGATTGAGGGCTTTGATTCGTGGGTGTCTGATAAAGCTTCCCATGAAATTAATTGAATTTTCATTCACGAACACCCATCATTCGCTCACTATACGGCCGCGGTTGTTCTTCGAGCTGTTCATCAATTGTTCTACATCAATCGGGTAATTGAATACATTTAGATGCTCGAAATCATATGGGGAAGCAAAGCCCCATGATAATCGGCATTAACAACAACGGATTGGGGTTCAATTTTTGGGTCAAATTGATCTAGGGTTTATATGGAATTGGGGAGTCGATAGAAGCTTGTTTATAACAATTAACAGTTGATACATACCACGGCTTAGAGCCCTGGTTCACTGGTTATGTTACTCTCCTTTCCACCATGAGGTCCCGGGTTCGAACCCGGGCTCCCTTATCTATTTTTTTAAAAGGTTTTTAAGCCTTAATTTAATCATGGGAAATTTTCAATAGTTATAAAAATAGTTTTTGTAAACTTTGAATATTTTTTTAGACACCAAATGATTTTCCATAATTTTTCTAAATTTTAATAATTAAGAGTATTATTTAATAAGACATTTTAAACAAAGATTATTCTTGAGTTATATTAAAATGGATTTTAATAATTAGTAAATTATTGTTGGTCCAAACGTACCTTTAAATATCCATTGTTTAAATCATGTTATTTTAAAGGGAGATTATTTTAAAACATTACAAATCAATATGTTAAATAAATAATTACTTAGATAGTTGTTTAAATAATTATGCAAATAATTAATTATTATCTAATCATTTGAGCATGTTATATCATAATTATTTAATAAATTTATTCTTTAACTTTTATGTAAGTTCTTTAAAATTATAAAACAATATAAATTGCTTCAAGTTTTTAAAACTTTATAATAAATTATTTAAAAGCTCAAAACCTTATAAAATGATTATAATATGTAACATCCTTATCAACTTTTAAATAGTTAATTCTTAAATTAATTATTTTCTTTTCACATATTGTACTTAATTTCTATAAAATCAATAACTTAAATTGTTAAGACATTTTCAATTATTATTGGTCTTAATTGATTTAAATTATCTTTATTAAACCTATTAAACTCCCAAATTCCATTTGAAACCCTAGTTCATGTTTTATTGTTAATCTTATTACCAAACCTAATCTTGGAATCTATACGTTTAAACAACTTGTAAAAGAAATCATTTGGAACCTCGTTTAAATTATTATCATCATCATTATAAACATAATTACTCATCAAAACCCTAAAACTATTGAAACCCTAATTCTTATTTAAACATTAATCAATATATTAACCTTAATCTTCATCTTGTAAATTATATATTTAGGTGCTTGTAATGGACACTTGGGATTTATCTTGTAATCTTTTATATCATCTTGAAATGCTTATTTCCATGTGAGTTTTCCTTGCCCCTTTTTACTTTATTCCACACTATTTTGGGGTGAAACATGATACTTATACATCGTACACTTGTAAACGTTTGAGACTTGTAAGCACATGCAATTCATCTTATTATTTTGTCATGGTTATTTGTGTGTTGTAAGTGTTTATATGAGATACATAGTTTGTTTACAATCATTAACTATTGCTAGCCTGGCGACGTCTTAGATCTTTGGGCCTGCCAAGCCTATTTGGTGCTAAAGTCGAGGTATTGCCGACTCCTAGGGGCCGTACGCTTGTGCACTAGGGAACCAAATACACTTAGCCAATCTTTTATACTTGTAATCAAGTCGAGGTTTGGTTGTAACGATATGTGTTCTATAACCTTACTAGCTTATAACCTATGACATGAATTGCTACTTGTAACCTTTTCATATTATGTATGAAAACCTTGGAAACTCACCAACTATTTATAGTTGACCTTTTATTTTTATCATGTTTCAGGAAAACCCCCAAGTTTGAAGTGAACTTATGTTGCTGGCATATTCTAGGACTTGGACCTAGTTAATAAACAAAATGATTATGTTTGTTATTTCATGTTGAAACTTATTTCATTATTGAGACTTATGCTTGTAATGTAATTTTGATACTTATGTATAATATATTTGGATTTAATAATAGCGTTATGTGGCTGTGAACAATCTTAACCCTCACATCTCGACGTTTCCGCCGTCAAGGTTGGGGTGTGACAGGTATGTACAAGCTAGATATGAACAATGCTTCCCCAATGGGAGAAGTATCATGCTTTCTTTCCAAAGCTGATGGTGATAAGTCAACACTATGGCATAAACGAATGTGTCATGTCAATTTTAAGACAATGAATAAATTGGCTAAAAATAACTTGGTACATGGTTTGCCTAAAAAGGAATTTTTCTGTAAAGATAACCGTGTTGCTTGCCTGAAAGGGAACAACACAGGTCTTCTCAAAAATCCAAAGTTGTTAACTCTATCACCACTTTATTACACTTATTGCACATGGATCTTTTTGGTCCCACAAGTATAATGAGCATTGGAAGGAAATCATATTGCCTTGTGATTGTTGATGATTTTACTAGATTTACATGGGTATTCTTTTTAAGAACCAAAGATGAAACTGCTGAAACTTTAAAATCTTTTATTCTTAAAATAAAAAATCAAGTTGATCACAAGGTTAAAATAATTAGAAGTGATCAAGGGACTGAGTTTAAGAACCTAGTTCTTGACTCATTTTGTAACTCAAAAGGGATTGCTAGAAAATATAGTGCTCCTAGAACTCCTCAACAAAATGGTGTTGCTGAGAGGAGAAATAGGACACTTATTGAGGCTGCTCGGACTATGTTAGCTGATTCAAAGTTGCCTCTAACATTCTGGGCAGAGGCAATCAGCACTGCATGCTATGTGCAGAACAGAGTTCTTGTAGTAAAGCCACATGGAAAAACCCCTTATGAGTTATGGAACAAGAGGCCACCGTTCATTGGCTTTCTAAGGTCCTTTGGCAGCAGGTGTACCATACTTAACACAAAAGACAATTTGGCAAAATTTGTTGAAAAGTCAGATGATGCTATCTTTGTTGGATATTCCTCCTACTCTAAAGCCTATAGAGTTTATAATATTAAAAACCAACAATTTGAGGAATCTTCCAACATTGTAGTTAATGAGCACACTCCTTCTGTTAGGGGGAATGGCCCTGATCATATATTTGATTTAGAATTGTTTCCAAACTATTCTAAACCATCTTGTGAGAATGTTTCAGCTGGAACAGGTGTTCAAAGTGATTCTGATGAAGATCAACTGTTTGAGCTTCCCAGACCTATTCCAAGTTCTCCAAGAGTTGTAGCAAATCAAGTTCCAACTATTGAAAGATCTGACAGTATAACCATTTCAAGAGATAGTGGTACTTCAACAAGGGATTCACCTGCTGATTTTCAAATCTCTTCAGGTGATCCTGCACAACACCAAGCTGATGGAAGCACCATTTTGAAGGAACAGGCAACTGTTAATGATGCTTCACAGCAAAGAAATGATGATGTTTCTCTTTCATTCAATCAGTCATCATTGAATGAGTTTGAAACAACAGCTGGACCAAGTATTCAAGCTCCTGAGCAAAATATGTCCAACTTGGACTTATCCTTGCAACTAGAGGTGATTCCTAGACTCAGGATTCATAATACTCATCCAGCTGAAAACATCATAGGGGAAGTCTCTGAAGGTGTGAGAACAAGAGGACAAACTCATAATGGGAATGTCTGCTTGTACTCATGCTTCTTATCCCAAATGGAACCCAAGAAGGTGGAAGATGCCTTGAAAGATTGTAGCTGGGTTGAATCAATGCAAGAGGAGCAGGTTCAATTCAAAAGACAAAAGGTTTGGAACCTATGTCCGCTACCATCTGGTCAAGTACCTATAGGCACTAAATGGGTATTCAGAAACAAAAGAGATGATAGAGGCTTGATTATCAAGAACAAGGCAAGACTAGTGGTTCAAGGATACACTCAAGAGGAGGGAATCGATTATACTGACGTCTTTGCACCTGATGCAAGACTTGAGACAGTTAGGATCTTCCTTGCTTATGCTGCATCCAAGAATTTCACTGTCTACCAGCTTGATGTCAAGTGTGCCTTTCTATATGGGGATATAGATAGGGAAGTCTACGTATGCCAACCTCGAGGATTTGAAGATCCACAACATCCAAACTATGTGTGCAAGTTGGATAAAGCTCTATATGGGTTGCACCAAGCACCTAGGCTGTGGTATGAGACATTGTCTCAATTTCTCCTGAAGAATGGTTACACTAGAGGTACCATTGATAAGACTCTTTTCATAAGAAAGTCTGGGAAAGACATCTTGCTCGTTCAAGTCTATGTTGATGATATCATATTTGGTTCCTCAAATGACCAAATGTGCAAAGAATTTGAGAGCATTATGAAGAAGAAGTTCGAGATGAGTTCCATGGGAAAATGGACTTTTTCCTTGGAATTCAGGTAAAGCAATTGAAGGAAGGGTTCTTCATCAATCAATCTAAGTATGTCAATGATATCTTAGAGAGATTTGATATGAAGGATTGTAAAGCAACAAAGACACCTATACCCAGAAACCACAATCTCTGCCCTGATTCTGAGGGGGAGGATACTGATCAACATCAGTACAGAGCAATTATTGGTTCTCTGATGTATCTCACAGCAAGTAGACCTGATATCATGTTTGCAACTTGCATTTGTGCAAGATATCAGGCTGCTCCAAAGGTGTCTCACCTAATTGCTGCAAAGAGAATTCTCAGATACCTCAAAGGAGCACCTAAACTAGGTCTCCGGTATCCAATAAATAGTAATTTTAGTCTTTATGGTTACTCTGACAGCGATTATGGTGGCTGTAACATCAACAAGAAATCAACATCAGGTGGATGTCAATTTCTTGGTGGAAGGATCATCTCATGGCAATGTAAGAAGCAATCCTGTGTCTCTACATCAACTGCTGAAGCTGAATACATTGTTGCTGCTAGTTGCTGTGCTCAGCTGCTGTGGATTCAAAACCAGATGATAGACTATGGATTCAACTTCATGAGCACTCCTATCCACATTGACAACAACAGTGCTATATCCATTACTGAAAATCCAGTGACACTCCAAGACAAAGCAAATTGATATCAGGTATCATTTCATTAGAGATATTTATGAGAAAAATCTTATCAAACTAATCAAAGTAGATTCAAATGAACAATATGCTGATTTGTTCACCAAAGCCTTTGATGAACAAGATTCAAATATCTCATTATAGCTATTGGGATGATAAATATTGATTAGTTAATCTCATTTGAAAACCTTTTAATGTGCAGAGTCTCATGTCAAAACAATCTAAGCCCTGTTACAAAAGATCTTTTTCTAAATTTTATCTAAGTATGAATTCTTCCGAAGAGAAATTAACCCTCGGAAGATATCTTGCATATCTTCCGAAGCAAATTTCTCCCAAGATAATTTTCTTCTCGGAAGAGTGTTAAGTCTCGGAAGAAGCGATTGATTTCATATCAAATCTACTTCTGAAGCATTTAACACACTCCACCTGAAAAGCAACATATACTCTTGGAAGTAAGCAATTTACCTTCGGAAGTAAATTTGCCTTCGGAAGAATATTACCTTCGGAAATGCTTTATACTCGGAAGAAAGATTTTACTGTGTAACGGAAATCTTTTGGGCCCCACACTGTAAAAAGTAAAGATTTTGTTAATGATGTCAGATTATTTAAATGGTCTAACCTTACCGCCCATGTCACATCATCCACTGAACCCTCACATCATCTTATCCAAAGCCTCCTTTAAACCGCCATTTCACCCATTTAAATACTTCCGGTTAATCACATACATCCTTTTTACCCAAATTACTGCCCTAAAAGCTTTCTTCTTCTCTAATTTACCTTATTCCGAACTATCTTTCTGTCATCTTCTTCAATGGCACTAAACCCTCAGCACAACCAGGTCACACTCCTTGATTCTTTAAGGGATGTTGACTTCTCGGATATCATTTCTTTCCTGACCCAATCCTCATACTACACTGCTCTGACTGTAAACCCTACAATTTATTCAAACCAAATGTCTTAATTTTGGGCAAATGGTCGGATTGAAACCCTAAATGGGGTTCGTGTTATAAGGTCAAGCATTTATGGCCAAGAGTTGGTCATCTCTGAACAGATCATCAGGGAGCATCTCGAGCTCCATGATGAGGGCGCTCCAACGGAATTCCCCAAAACAGATTTGGACAGTTCTTATCTCCACATGGGATATGGTGGAGATGTTAGCAAGTCAACTAAAATTCAACTTCTCCTACAAGTGGAAGTTCCTGCTGCATGTGGTTCTCCACTGCCTGTCTAATAAATCTGGGGGATGGGATCAAATCCCATATGAACTTGGGTGCTTAGTTCATGGGTTGGTACAAAGCCTCCGCTTCAACTATTCAAGGTTTGGGCTGACTAACTTAATGGGAAACCTTCAAAAGGACACATTCTTCATGTATCCCAGGTTTCTCCAGCACATAATCAACTGTGAGCTGGACCAAGGCAAGCTTGTCTGTGCAGCTGCTCTGACTGCTCCTCAAATGAGGCCGACCATCTTCAAGACCTTGAAGAGAGTGTCTACCAATTTCACTGGAAGAGATACTGCACTACTTCCAGGTATGATTGAGCCAATGGCTCATGGTGACATCCCTGTTAACCCCACAGGTGATGAACCCACACCAGCAACTACCCTCACCCTACCAAATCTACCTTCTCCACCCATTACAGTTACATATCAGAGACGTCCCAAACGAACCCTTGTTCAATCTACTCTGATTGAACAAGCTCCTCCTGTTCAATCCAAAAAGGCTAGAGTGGAATAAAGGGCTCCCACTCAGCCTGAGGTCCAACCATCCTTCACAATTGACCTCAATATGGGTCTTGAGTCTCCTCAGTCTCAGACCCATGAGCCCGAAACCCAAGCTGATTGCCCTCAGGAAGAGTCTCTATACTCCCCTGAGCAGCCACAAAGGGACAGCTCAATGCCTTTAGACATTGATCAAAGTCCCGGGTCATTAGGTTTTAATTCCCTATCCTTTACTGACCTTTTGACTGGAGCTGGTGAAGAGATTATGTCTCTTAAAGGCAATGAAGTTGATCCACAACACCCTCTCAAGGATCAACAGAGCCTAGACAGACCCCATATCTCTAGCCCCCATCAGCAAAGCCTTACTGAGGTGAGTCCCACTGATGTGGAGGGGACACATGTAGATTCAGCTACCACTACTGAAGGAGCCTCAATGGATCCTCAGGACAGTGGTAACGAAACTGAGACTGAATCTACGGCAACCGTGCCCTTTGATGACTCTGAAAGAGACATCATTGTGCAAGGGAAACCAGGGCGCCAAGAAACCACATCTGGTGGTGAGGATGAACATACCAGGTATGTTACTTCATCTCCCCATGATTCTTCAAAAGAAGATGAGGGAAGTATGCAACTCACCATTCAAGACCTACTTTCTAAAGTCTCAAACCTTGAATCAAAGGTTAGGACTTTAGAGGATAGGTCTACCACTCAGCAACTTGAGATTGAAACTCTCAAGGCCAAACTAGCTGAGAAACAGAATGAGAGGTCTGTTAGGCACGTACCAATTCAGGTCTCCTTGACCTCTTCCTCTAGCTCATCAAGCTCTCAGGATGATGCTACCAAAAAGGGGGAGAGTGTTGAGAGACAAAGTCAAAGACAGGAAACCCAAAGTCAAGCTCTCACTTCTTTGAGCTTAAAGTATCCTGTGCAACAAGATGCTATTTTCCCTGAGCCTCCTCCAGTTGTTTTTCAAGTGGATCAAAGGATGCTCCAGGATCTCAATAGGTTCTTTAACAAGTTCCTATTGGAATCCCTTATAGAACAGCCCAGCCCAGATATGTCTGTGATTTACTTCGGAGCTCAAGAGCTTTAGAGGTTGAATGCACCTTCTACCACTATCGAGGAAGTTGGTCAACCTAAGGTCCAAGTGGAACCTGAGATTAACTTCGAAGGGGAAACAAGGAATGATGGCCCAACAACCGAAACAGTTGGGACAGAAAGTGTATTTTCACAGACTTCCGAAGCACAATTCAAAGCCTCGGAAGAACAAGCTCAAACTTCCAAAGCTGAGATTGCTGCTACGGAAGGACTATTCTCACTATCCGATGATCTAATAGTCACAGATGCAATTTTGGAACTTGCATCTGAGGTTAATAGGGAGGATTTTCTCACCCAACCATTAGCTCTGGCATCTGCATTGACTCCAGCTCCCACCTCTACTACCCAACCTGGATCTTCTATCCAAGAACCCCCAAAGTCTAGTACTTCTGAAGACATCAAAGGAAAGAGGAAGATGACTTCGGAAGAGCTTCAGGAGGAAGAAAGGTTAGAGAAGCTTAAAAGGAAAGGTAGGCTTCCAACTGGGAAACTGCTAGCTGCAAGTACTAAAGCAGCTGCAGCCAACCAGGAGGCAGTCAACAATCGAAGAAGAGTAGAGGTCATAGATCGACTTGTTGGTCTAGGGGCTGCAACTGAAGATGTACTCCTGCTACCATTAGAGGAGTTGATAGAGCTGGAAAAGGCAACCTTGCTGCTAAAACAGCAAAAAGAAGAAGCTGCAAGGTTGGCCTTAGAAGAGGAAAGGGAGAGAAAGGAAAGAGAAGCTGATCTACAGCTCAGGAGAGAAAGGATTAGCTTCCTACTCTCCAGAGGTTTCTCTCAAGAAGAGTTGTCTCCACATAACAATGATACGATCTTGTGGCTCTTCAACAAAGAGCAAGATCAAATGGAGAAAGAGAGAAAGAAAGCTGCAAAGGAGAAGCTTGTGCAAAAGAATAAGAAGGAAGAGGAAGCTGGACTGACTGCTGCCAAGAAGATAGGTGAGAAAGCCTGGATGAAGAGTTATCTCAAAGCTCATGGCTTCTCTGGCAGGCAGGTGGGTCCCATGTCGGAAAAGACTCTCCAGCGACATGTCAGTGACATCAAGGCTGATATTCGCGTGGGGAAAAGGAAGGAGATGTATAGAAGGGGACAGGGGATGACCTTCAAAGCAACCACTCAACCCAAACTCCAAACCCAACCTCAACCTGAACCTATACCCTTTCCCTTCCCAATCAAAACCGAACCAACTTCTGAACATTCACCCCTGAACCCACACCATCACACCTACCAACCTCTTCACCTCAACCACCTAAACTACCTATCCTCCAACCCAAAACCTTAGCCAGAACCCAAACAACTCAACCTACCCATCAACCAATCAAACCATCCCCTCAGCCTTCTAAACATCTCTCCATGGAAGAATTCAAGGCATTCAAGACAAAGCTCATAAATTGCACTACTCTGAGCGACATCTCCTGTGAGGAGGATTCAGTCAACTTGACTTATGTTGATGGATGCTCAAGTTCCCTCACAAGAGATCAAATTCTTGATCTGCCTAGAGGAACTTTGGACCAAGCTGCAAACCTCCTTGGCCTCAATTCAGACACGTTGAATGAGGAAGAACATAAGCTAAGGAGAAAGCTGGTGACTCTACTGGATACAAAGAAAGGAGACAGGGTACCAAGACAACCTCTTGCACCCAGAAAGAAGATCATCCAGTGGAGGTTCGAAGACTCTTCTCACAACTTTGTTGTTGAAAGAGAGAATGGAGAGCTCAACAGGCTGAGTGCCTCATCTCTGCTACACTTGAGCAGGTTTGACATTGCTGAGTTAGTAGAGAAGCCATTCTCCAACCCTTCAAACTCCGATATAGCTGCCCATATCAGAAATCATCTAGGCAGCCTTCACATGGCCGAGCTTAGAAGCAAGGTTGAAATGGAGTTGAAACTGAGAGAGGAGGAGGAAAGGAAAGGATCAGCAACCAAAGGCAAAGCCTTTCTACAAATGGTTGAAGGTCCTGAACTTGAGTCCATAGTTAGATGGGAGTATGACTATAACTCCCGTCAACTAACTCTCTTCAGGGGGACACAACAGAGGGTACATATCATTCAAAGTGATAGACTGGATCTCCTATCCACCAATGACTTGTACAAGCTTCTCAGCACTACTTCAGGGAAGAACAAAGAGACAGACAAATACCTTTTGTCCCTGGTGCTAAAAGCTTTGAGAAGCATAAATAAGTGAAGTTTTGGTAGCATCAGCCTAGGGGGAGTTTGTTGGATCTAGAAAGGCTGTTGCAACCAAAACCAAGTCACTTAGAAGATTTTGGTACAACAAACAAAGGACTTCCGAAGCTAAGTATGGAACTTTCGAAGGAAGAAGGAGCTCTTCCGAAGACTAAGTGTAAAACACACTTCCGAAGGAAAACTCCAACTTTCGAAGACAAAGAACCTACTTCCAAAGATCAAGACTTAGAGAGAAAGATCTTAAGTCAACTTCTGAAGTACAAGAAGTCCTCAAAGCCTTGGAAGAATAGAAGCCTCTTCCGAAGTATAAGTGGCTTCGGAAGAACAAGTTCTTCCGAAGCCAGTTAACCTTCGGAAGACACTCCTATTATCCAGTGGACATAAGTATGGCCTCTCTGACACTCCGCTGCAAATCTCTGAGATACTGCATGGCGTTTTCTTAAAAGCCATGTAGTTGACCATACTTTAATGCACTGTTTACCTTTTTATGTTAGTACAGTTGCCATCTTTAGTTGGTGACAAAAGGTAAATAATGGACATGTCATGACTACCATATCTTAGATAATACTTTATCTAAGATACCTTAACTTTAGCATTGTAGTATATGCTTTAGTCTTAGGTTTCCAGCTGGTATCAAAGTATATCCGGCTGTAGGATCTAGTATATATAGTTTCTCATTGTAACTCTTGTTTCATGCTTGTAAGTCTTGTAATCTTGAGTTGAGAAGTAATATATACAAGTACCTTGAAAATATATCTCTGCTTGCTCCTTTGTTACTTATTATATTAATATCAACTCTTGTAAAAGACATTGCTTCATCTGATTTGAGTGTTTCCATAAGTGAGTTTGAGAGAATTACAAGTGTTTAAGTGACAAACCCGATCCTGCAATTATGATGATATCAGTCGGCCACGACTAGACCCGGTCAACAAAGTGTGACATTATGTGAGAGTGATAGTCTTGGCGACGTGTTTATAATCTACATGTGTTTTAATATTTGAAATCATGATGGAACCCCGCCGCATCGCGCGGGATGAAAACCTATTTACTATTATGATCTAAGTATAAGAAAAACTTAAATGCTCTAAAGTTAATTGCACACAAACCCTATTACGTTAAATCTTAATTTTATTTATTTTGTAATATGTAAATGTATGGAAAAAATTCTAGGGAGAAGAAAAATGTGAGTAAAAATTGATCAAAAATTTCTATTAGACAACTCAAAGGCATGTGAACTTTTGTTCATAAGGCTCTTAATACTTAAGGGGCATTTGGTTCGCGTAATTTATTAGAATTAGAATTGGAATTGAAATTAATTGTATTTGAATTTAATATTTTCTAAAGGATTTGGAATTCAATGAAATTGGAATCTATAAAGGGAATTTAAATTCCAAATGCGTGTTTGTGACAAAAAACTTATAAAGGAATTGGAATTTATAACCCATTGCAAACCGCCACCATTTCCATGACCATTGATCACCGCTGCTACATACCACCGACCATCGTCGTCATAACTACCGATAATCGACCGCGACCACCAACCGCGCCCAACGGTCGCGCCCTTTGTCGAAAACCGACCATACCCCACCGCCACCGCCACCAACTGATCACTATCGAGCGTGTCTAAACCGACATTGTTCGGTAGTGGCGGTCAGCAATAGTCAGTGGTCGTGGTGGTGCGGTCGGTAGTCGGGTGGCGGCGGTACCCGGTTTCGTGGGTGTTGGAGTCGGTGGCGGTCGAGGTCGGTGAAGGTTAGTGGTGGTCGGGGGCGGCTGTGGTTGGCGGTCGTGGGCGTTAGGGCTACAATAGTAGGGGTTAGCGGCAGGCAGAAATTGGCGGCGGTCAGGTGCAGCGGGTGGAGGTGGATGACATCGGCAAGGATCGTCGATAGTGTCGGTTGGCGGTGGGTGAGGTAGTAGGCGGTGGTCGGTGGCGGAGGCTAGGGTTAGTGGAATTTAAAATCCTTCAATATTTGGAAGGATTTTATAATCTTTAATTTGAAGGAATTTGATGGATAATTCAATTCCAATTCCTTTCGCAACCAAACACGTTAAGAATGGATTTCATATTCCAATTCCAAAGAACTCCTAACAACCAAATACAATGACCAATGGCATTCAGATTCCAATTACATTAAATTCCATTAAATTCCAGCATACAAAACACCCCTTAGGGCGCGTTTGGTTCGCGGAATTTGTTGCAATTAGAATTGGGATTGTAATTTGAATTGGAATTAGAAGGAGTTGTATTTGGAATTTAATGGTTTCCAAAGGATTTTAAATTCAATGGAATTAAAATTTATAAAGGGAATTTAAATTACAAATGCATTTTTAGTGACAAAACATTTATAAAGAAATTGAAATTTATTACCCATTGCCAACTTCCACTACCTCCAAGACCATTGATCACCGCCGCTGCCGTCGCTGCCGATAATTGACCGACCACCAACCGATCACGCCTTTCATCCAGAACCGACACTCTCCGTCGAGCGTGTGTAAACCGATGAGGTTGGGTGGTGGTGGTCGGTGATAGTCAACGGTCAGGGGTGGCAATGGATGGCGGTCGGGGGAGGCTATGTTCGGCAGTCATGGGCTTTTGCGTCGTGCGGCGTCGGCTGTCACACCCCGACCGACGGCGGAATCATCGGGGTGGACGAATGTGAAACTATTGTTCATAGCTCATGGAATTAAATAAGTTGAAATATTATATGTCATTTTTTAATTAATAATACTAAACAAATAAATCATTACAATACAATCTAGATTCAAACAACAAAATAAAATCTTTAGTTAAACTAGGTCCAAGTCCTATATGAGCAAGAAGAATTCCTCAAAGTAGCATCCTGAAACATGTTAAAAATAAGGTCAACATATAATGTTGGTGAGTTCCCATGAATTTGTACATACATATAAAAGCAACTTTTAAGAGGCAATTCATGTCATAGGTTAAGAAATATTGCAAGAATATAGATAGCATAATGATATAATCAAACCTTGACAAAAGATGACCATTACAAGTTATAATGATTAGCTAAGTGTACTTGGTTCTCATGATGAACAAGCATACGTCATCAGGAGCCGGCAATAACCTCGGTTTTAGCACCAAATAGGCTTGTCAAGCCCCTAGATCTATGACGTCGCTAGGCTAGCAATAGTTAATGATTGTTTTACAAGATGACTATCATATAAGACTCACAAGTATCTCAAATAACCATGACGAAGTTTATAAACGAATTGCTCATGCATTACAAGTTTCAAGATGTATTACAAGTGTATGTTTATAAGATTAACATGTTTCACCCCAAAATGTGTGAAATAAAGTAAAAAGGGGCATGGAAGACTCACTTTGTATAAAGATGGTTGTAGAGTACATAAGAAAGCTTTGATGTTCAAGAGTCATAGGTGATGTCCTAAAGGATAAAAAGAAACAATAACTTGAGGTTGGAATTCATTACAAGAAGTTAGGATGCTTAGAGAATGCCAAAAGGCGAAAGAAAGACTGAAAAAGTATTATTGCACCAATTTTAGATTCTGGACAGAATGTTTGGTACGTGTTTGAACATATTTTAAAAATAGCAAACGGTTTCATAAAATTATAAAAATTTATAGTTGACTAGATCAAAGTCTCCCGGTGAAGGCTATTGTTGAGTCGTCCGATTGAGTTTGAAGACGTATAAACTATTTTTAAAAAGATAATTCAATGAAATTAATATTGAAGTCTGAGTTTACTTATATTTAATTTTTTATGACCAAGTTATGGTTAGTTGAAGTCAGACTATATTCTGCCAAATATATAGTAAGGCACTTCTGTGTACTTTTAAAATTGCAAAAGCATGAAACGGGTTAGAGCAAATTTATTATGTTGATATATGGTATATTAGACTTAATTTGAGTTATATAAAAATATTCCAAGTCTTTGGCATAGCCATCATTTAGAGAAATAATCTTGTGGAATAATCGAATACGGCGCCATAGCCGTCCATATGCAAACGGGATTCTTTGTGTACGTTAGTGTGTTCTTCGCTTGATTTATGAATGTTAGAGATTGTTATAAGGTTAGTGAAAGTTAGAATGTTAATGATAAAATGATAATGATTAAAATTAAAAGAGATTTAGTAGAAGAAATAATAAAAATAAGAACATGAGAATAATTGAATGTTAGGATGATTAGAACAATATAGATATACATAATATAAAAGCAATTATAAGGTTACCTTTAGTATTAGAAACTTATTGAAATTACTTGTAAAAGAAAATTCTTGAATTTGATCAAACCTAAAAGATAAAATAAAGATATGTGAGTGAGATTTTTAGAGAATGAGCAAATGAAAAGTAAGGCCTAAAGCTTGCTTTTATAGTTGAGGTTAGGAGGAGGTTATGAATTGTGTTAATGATGAGTTACAAGTATTTTAAAAAGGGGGTTATGATTGGAATTTTAAATAAATATAAGATTAAATAATTTAAATAAATAAAAGAATAATTACAATTTAAACTTTAAATTTATTAAGACTTTAATTTAACAACTTATTTTTTTATAAAATCTTTATAGACTTTATAAATCTTACAAGAAATTGTAATTTGATTATTTATTAGAGTTGAATATTTTAAAATCTTATAGATATTAATAACCTTTTAACATTTATAAAACTTATTTTATAAATTATAAAATTATTATAAATTGATTAAATGGTATAATAAATGAAAATTGAACAATAATATTCATTAAATTAGTTCAATAATACATTTAGTGCATTTTGATTCATCAAAATGAAATAAATTAATAATGAGTTTGGGTTTGGGTTTGTAATTTGAAAATGGGTGGATGTTACAGTCTCCCCTACTTTAGGAAATTTCGTCCCGAAATTTAATTACGAGAAGACTGATTTCATAGATATGAGGAGACTTGGATTTCATTTCACGTTCGCAAGTGACCTCTTGGGAACGTTTAAATTCAATGAGTTTTGACTATGGTGTTTTACTATACTTAAGTTTGTTAAATTTCATGATTCATGATTTCATGGGTTTATGTAAGGATTCCTATAAGTCTGATGCAGCCAAAACATCCAAAGTCTCTCTGCATGTATGCACTGAAGAACAGAAGTAGAAATGCTTCGGAAGTTTTACACCATGCACTAGAAATATTCTAGGTGTAAAATCTTCCGAAGCCAAGACCAACATCTTCCAAAGCCAAAAGTGAAGTCTTCTGAAGCTTCAAAGACAAAGTCTTCCGAAGCCAAAGAGTGAAGACAGATTTCTTCGAAGACTTTTAGAGATATGCCTTTATCTGATGTACTTTACCATAAAGCTGGACCACATTTCCGCTGCAACTCTGTAAAGTCACCAACTTACATGAGTTGGTAAAAAGGTCCATGCTTTTGGTAACTGTACATTGAGGTCTTGAGTCAAAGCTTTCTACTTTATGTACTTTTACCATTTTTGTAATATATTAGGATGTGAGCTATGGCATGTCATAGTCACTAGTCAAAAGGCATATCTGCTTTTTGACTCTACATTTGATTTTGTAGTTGTCTAGTCAATTGTATCCAGCTTGCCTTCAAAGTATGGCCGGCTATAGGATGTAGTATATGTATCTCAAGTACTTGTAACTTTTCTTTATGCTTTGTAACATTTGTAATAGAACTTGAGAAGCAATATACAACATTCTTGAAAACCAATTACTTGTGTTGTTTGCCATCTTGTTCTATCTCATATTTACTTGTGTTCTTAGCATCTTTCATAAAAGTTAACCAGTTCCCTATTTGATCTGTTAAGTGTTCTAAGCAACTCTCCTCATTGTGTTGTTGTGTTGTAAGTCCATACCCTTTACCGGTCCTGCATTTGGTATCAGAGCTTTTCAGGCTCTTGATATAAGATTTCACCATCTTAAGATCCCTCACACACAAAAAATACTTAACAACTCAAATGGCAGCTATTACCAAAGCTGATATGGAAACTAGAACTATGACAAAGTCTCCACTTATCACTCCTGAAGACTTTGATACTTGGTGTCAAAGAATGGAAGGCTTCAACAAGTCTTAAGACTCCAAGATGTGGGACACTGTTGTTGAAGGACCTTACATACCAAGCACCACTTCTGCTATTGGTGGTGGTATGATTCCTAAGGCTGTGGCTGATTACTCTGAAGCAGACAGGAAAAGAATAGAGATTGATCAGAAAGCCATGACAGCCCTTCAAACTGCTCTTCCAAACTCCATCTACAGAGGCTTCAAGAAGTGCAAAACTACCAAGCAACTATGGGAAGCACTGAAGCTGATGTATGAGGGGTCTACTAAAGCAAAGGAGATCAAGAAGGATCTCCTGAAGAAGCAGTTTGAAAACTTCACCTTTAAGTTAGGTGAACCATGACTCAACAATACTTCAGGTATGTTGAGATTGTGGATACTCTAATGGATGTTGGAGTAACTCTTGAGAACAGGGACATTGTAAGGAAACTTTTGTCCTCTCTTCCTAGACAATGGACACATTACTGTGTTGTTATCAAGAGGACTGAGAACCTTAAGACTCTTACTCTCACAAAGTTGTATGGTATTCTCAGTGGCTACCAGATGGAGATGAACATGCAAAACTCATCTGGTAACTCCAACAATCAACTGAGTTCAGCCCTTCATGTGGTTGAAAGGGAAAGCATTGAACCACAACATTATCTTAAATGCCTCCCTGACAACTCACAAAAGGGCCCTTTCATCACCTTCCCAGAGACTCCAAGGAAAAGCTACACTCAAGGAAGTCCTTTCCAAGAGACAAGTTCTTCTCATGCCTTTGTCTCTGCTAATGAAACCTTAGGCAACTTTCTCTTCATCCTTGAAGATTTGGACTGTATCCATCCGAATGATCTGGAGTATATGGAGATAGTCCAGCAAATAGCTCTTCTCACTCATAGAGCCAAGAAGTTCTACAAGAGGACAGGGAGAAAGTTTCCAAGCAATGCAGCTAGTGGAAAGTTTGGGCTGGATAAAAGCAAAGTAAAGTGTTACAACTGTAACCAGAAGGGACACTTTGCAAGAGAGTGTAAGGCACCAAGGACAAATGGTGGCCAAGCACAAACCAGACCAAACTACACTGAGAAAGCCCCACAGAATGAGAAGCCAAAGCAGCAAGCTGCAGTTGCCGTTAAAGAAGGAGGCTTTGACTAGAGCTTTCAGGTAGAAGATGCATCTCCAAACCAAGCACTCATGGCAGACCACGATGAAGCCAAGGTACTAGAACATCTTTGTACTCCTAAATGCATTGCTAAAGTCAATAGATACAGGTCCTATAACTTAGAAATTGTAACGCTCGGAAATTTTCTTTGAAGCTGACGAAAGAAGAAAAAGAAATAAAGTCCAAAGTTGTCACACCCCCGCTAAAGCGGAAACACGGGGATGTAACGAGATCGGGATCGTCATAACACATGGTAAGCGATAGAGATGCAATATAATAAATGATGACAAGCGTGTCATGACGACACCCGACAACAAGGGGACTTGTGTCATGTTTAGTCAATATTCACGACAACATAGCCATAAGCATAAACATGTTAAATGATTCACATAGCCAAAGATGATAACATTGTAATGTAAATTCCCACAACCCGGGAACAAGTATCAAAAGAATGTATTGTTAAATCAGACTACAACAATTGTATCAAAATAATTGTTTGTCAAATATGTTTAGTCCCAAAAATGCATCCTAGGGTCTCCACTAAGGCAGCACACCTAGATTCCTCAATTTGCATGATCACCTGAAAAGATAAGCTCAAAATGGTCAACAAAATTGTTGGTGAGCTCGCAGGTTTAAGTAGTAAATAAGTAAGTGATGCTGTATATAGTAAGCGATGTGGAATACCGTGAATACAGTTATATAAGCAAGTAAAATCACATGACAATGAGCTTTGCAACCAAACCTAGCGACGTACACAAAGATATTGTCAGAATATATTCACCCAAGGGCCCGTTCCTGGCTACTGATGGTACTAACTAGTATACCGACGAACAAGGGTGGGGGTGTCAACCCAGTAGTACTACCAATACCTATCCGTCGGTTCCCACACTGGAATTAAATAGTTGCAAAGAAAGAACCACACAGCAGACCCAAGCATGTATCAGATAAGTACTTGCAAAACAGTATCACGTTGATTCCATGTATGTAAATTGTAAGTAAGTTGTACAGCATTGAAAATGGGTGAGCATACTTTTCCCCCAAGTTTTAAATGATTGAAATATTGTAAGCGTAAAAACAGGCCACGAAACTCACTTGTTAAGTGGTAAGTATGTATGATCAAAGTATCCAAATGTTGTATGCAATGAACGGTCAAACACCTATTGATAGTTATTGTTAAGCATTAATAATATGTATAAAGCGTATAATAATGATCGGTCGGATCGGGTTGTATCGGTTGGGTCGCGAGTAACACACACAAACAGACACACGTATTAGATCTTATGTAGATCCAAGTACTAGACATCGTCACCATTGCTGATGATATTGTGTAAAAGTTTCATTGTTATTGAAGAAGTATGTGAAAAATATTAGTAGTAACAAATCGGTTATTGGTACTTGTAAAGCGTTAAGTTAATTTAATTTGAAATAGTATTTGTAGGCTTAATAGCGTTGACTTTAATCTTTGTCATTAGTAATGGCAACCGTGTTGATGTCACCTTAACATCACACGACATACACACACCACACACAAGAAGGAAAACCACACACAACAACTCCAGTCGCACGACAGGATCAGACGCACGACTCAACACTCCATTCGCACGAATCAACCCTCAATCGTGCGAATCAGCTTCATTCGTAGGATTGAACCTTCATTTGTATGACTGGCATTCAGTCGTACCACACAACACCCAATCGCACGACTCAACCTCCATACGCACGAATCAACCTTCATTCGTACGAATCAGCTACATTCGTACGATTGAACCTTCATTCGTGCGATTGGACTTCAGTCGTGCGATACACGCACAATCGCACACATTCATTCGCTCGCATGACTCAATCGCACACATTCATTCGCTCGCATGACTCAATCGCACACATACACACAGTCGCGTGACTCAGTCACACGACACACCCAGTCGCATGACTCAGTCACACGACACACCCAGTCGCACAACTCAGTCGCACGATTGACTCGGACGCATGATTCAGTCGCACGACTCACCCAGTCGCACGGCTCAATCGCATGACAGACCCAGTCGCCTGAACAACAGAATCGCGACTGCAGGAAGGGCTGAGTAGCCTTCGGCTGCTCTGAGCACGAGTTTTACACAACAAGGACCTCTAGAAACACACTACAAACATACACAAACATGAAGCACACGTAGAAAGACCTCACACGCACCCACACGACCTCATGTGTTCGGGTTGAACCCGAACACCCGAAACCCTATAATGGACAGCCGTGAATAAGCAAGAAAAGGGACAATCAAAGTCATCTACCTGCTAGAATGGAGTAGACTCGGTTGTAGATGAAGTCTAGACGGCGAAAACGAGACCAAATGGGTCGGTTTTGGTGCAAGTATGAAGATGAGAGGTGAAGAAGAAGATGAAGAAGATGAAGAAGAACATAATGGTTCTAGGGCAGGAAATGAGGGGTATTTATGCCCATCCCAAGTTTGCAAAATGACAATTTTAGTCCCTGCACTTAACCCCCGAGTTTCCCAAATTTGTTTCGGTTGAAAACGACTTTAATAGATTAGTTATATTAATGATAGAAATGCATTTAATGATGTTTATAACTTAAAAATGGTTTCTATTAGTGACGTTAATTTTATATAAAAATGGTATATTTGGCGGTTACGATGATGAAAGTTTTAAAAGTTTTTAAGGTTAGCATATGTTAACGACACGAACACAAGAATAAAGATGATAGGCAAGCATGATATCCACATAAAGAGTTAATAAAGATGAGGGATGATTGTTCAAAGAATAGTTAGCGGAAAACCACGTTAATTGACGGACCTTAAGGTGACGGATGTCACAGTATCCCCCAGTTGAGAGAATTTCGTCCCGAAATTCAGCTGGAGTTAGGTCCAAGAGTGTCATCTTCGAATAGATGTGGATATTTGAGTTTCATCTGATCTTCCCATGTAAACTCTGGCCCTCATTTCAAATTCCATCTTACGCGAACAATTGGTATTCTACTGCGCTTCAATTGCTTGACCTTTCGATCCATGACCTCAATGGGTTCCTCAACAAAATGAAGCTTTTCATCAATCTTGATTTCCTCAATTGGTACGTGAAGGGATTCGTCTGCCAAACACTTCTTGAGGTTTGACACGTGAAAAGTATCATGCACACCGCTGAGTTCTTGTGGCAACCTTAATCGGTAAGCCACTGGACCGATTCTTTCTGTAATCTCGAATGGTCCAACGTACCTTGGGGCTAACTTCCCTTTCTTCCAAATCGAACGACTCCTTTCCAAGGGAGACTTTAAGTAAGACTCGATCCCCAATGTTGAATTCTAGAGGCTTCCGATGGTTGTCGGCATAGCTCTTTTGGCGATCTCTAGCAGCTTTTAGTCGGTCTTTGATTTGAAAGATCTTGTCAGGTGTTTCTTGAATGATCTCTGGGCCTGTTAGCTGACTTTCACCAATCTCGGCCCAACAAACGGGAGATCTGCATTTCCTTCCATACAACGCTTCAAACGGAGCACACCCAATGCTTGTATGGTAGCTGTTGTTGTAAGAGAACTCGATCAACGGTAGATGAGCATCCCAACTACCACCAAAGTCGAATACACACGCTCTCAACATTTCTTCTAGCGTCTGTATAGTTTTTTCACTTTGGCCATCTGTTTGAGGTGATAGGCGGTACTCATATATAATCGCGTGCCCATCACTTTCTTTAGTGTCTGCTAAAATTGTGAAGTAAATCGGCTATCACGGTTGGATATGATTGACACCGGCACTCCGTGTCTTGTCACGACCTCTTTGATGTACAATCTCGCCAACTTATCCATTTTGTAGTTTTCTCGGATCGACAAGAAATGTGCTGATTTCATCATTCGATCCACTATGACCCATATTGAGTCATGCCCGCTGCTTGTTCTAGGGAGTTTGGTAATGAAATCCATGGCTATATTCTCCCATTTCCACTCGGGAATTTGAGGTTGCTGTAATAATCCCGATGGTTTCTGATATTCAGCTTTAACTTTCGAACATGTCAAGCATTTGCTGACGTACATAGCAATGTCTTTCTTCATGCCAGGCCACCAGTACAGATCTTTGAGATCATGATACATCTTGTCTGCACCAGGATGAATAGAATATCGTGTCTTGTGGGCTTCATCCATGACTAAGGTACGTACACCTCCCCATCTGGGTACCCAAATGCGATCCATGAAGTATTGTATACCATCATCCTTGCAAATCATCTGTTTATCCAACCCTCGGAATTCTTCTCCCGCAAGGTTTCTTCTTCAACGCTTCACTTTGTGCAATTTCGATCCGAGCTTTCAAATTCATTTTAATAGTCAATCCCAATGCTCGAGCACGTAGTGGTTTCATGCGTTCTTTACGGCTTAAAGCATCAACCACCACGTTAGCTTTCCCCGGATGATACCGGATTTCACAATCGTAGTCACTAAGTAGCTCTACCCAACGTCGCTGACGCATATTAGTTCCTTCTGATCCAGGATATGTTGGAGGCTTTTATGATCTGTGAAGATGATGCATTTGGTTCTATACAGGTAATGCCTCCAAATCTTGAGTGCAAATACTACAGCGCCCAACTCAAGATCATGAGTTGTATAGTTCTTTTCGTGCACCTTAAGTTTTCGCAAAGCGTAGGCAATCACCTTATCCTTCTGCATTAGCACACATCCCAATCCTTGATGTGAAGCATTGCAGTACACCATAAAATCATCAATTCTGTCTTGAAGGGACAATATAGGCGCGTTATACAACTTCTCTTTCAACGTTTGGAACGCTTGTTCTTGTGCATGTCCCCAATCAAACTTCTTGTCTTTCTGAGTAAGCAGGGTTAATGGTTGCGCGATCTTCGAACAATTCACGATGAAACGATGATAGTAACCGGCCAATCCTAAGAATTTTCGTATCTCTGATGGTGTATGGGGCGCGTCCCATTTTTTCACCGCTTCGATCTTGCCGGGATCTACATGAATCCCATCCTCGTTAACCACATGACCCAAAAACTTCACTTCCCGCAACCAAAATTCACACTTCGAGAACTTGGCGAAAAGTTTTCTTCCCGTAACAGTTCCAGAATTGCCCGAAGGTGTTCTTCATGATCCTCTTTCGATTGGGAGTAGATAAGTATATCGTCTATGAATACGATCACAAATTTATCCAAATAAGGTTTGCAAACCCGATTCATTAGATGCATAAACACAGCTGGTGCGTTAGTCAGCCCGAACGACATGACCAAGAACTCATAGTGCCCATAACGAGTTCTAATCGCTGTCTTCGGTATGTCATCCTCGAAAACCCTTAGCTAATGATATCCAGAACGAAGGTCGATCTTTGAGAAATATGAAGCTCCTTGCAGCTGATTAAACAGATCGTCGATCCTGGGGAGAGGATATCGATTCTTCACACTTGTTCAGCTCACGGTAATCGATGCACATGCGGAACGACCCATTCTTCTTTTGGACAAATAATAACGGTGCTCCCCACGGTGAATGACTCGGTCGAATAAAACCCTTCTCCAGTAGTTCCTACAACTGACTAGACAACTCTTGCATTTCGGATGGCGCCAACCGATATGGCGTCTTTGCTACCGGTGTAGCTCCAGGAACCAACTCTATACGGAATTCCACCTGTCGTGGAGGAGGCAAACCGGACAAGTCGTAAGGAAATACATCTGGGTAGTCCCGTACCACTGGGATATCTACTAGTTTCCTCTCTTGGTCATTCTTTTCCACCACATGAGCCAGAGAGCGTAGCACTGCTTTCGTAAACTTCGGCGTGCTTTCATGCAGGAAATAAGCTTTAAGTTCCTTCCCGGTCGTTCTCCCTGAATCTTGAGTACCTCCCCGTTTGGCATGGGGATTCGTACTACTTTGTCTCGACAGACAATCTCGGCTCCGTTTTGCGACAACCAATCCATGCCCACAATCACGTCAAAACTTCCTAGCTCAAAGGGTATCAAGTCTATATCGAAGGCATGGTCCTCCAATATTATTGAGCACTTCCTAATAATCTTTATCGGCCTGAACAACCCTACCATTGGCCATTTCTACAGAGTAGCTAGCTTCTAGCCTACTAGAACTCAAATCAAGCAATTGCACAAACTCAGAGGATATAAAGCTATTGTCTGCTCCAGTATCAAACAATATAGATGCGAAGTGATGATTGAGTAAGTGCGTACCCGTGACAACATTCGGGTCCTGACGGGCATCGTTGGCTCCAATGACGAATGCACGTCCTCGAGCTGCATTCCCTTGATTGGTCGGGCCTTGATTTCCAGCTATAGCCATCACTTGCTGCTGGTTGTTCCCTTGTTGACCCGGTGCCCGATTCAACCCAGGGCACATGTTTCTGTAGTGATCGAGGCCTCCACACTCATAACAGGCCCTTGCATTCCCGGCGGGGTTAACTGCGTTGACTGGTGCCACAAGATTCGGCGCTGTTTTGCAGTCTCTTGCTAGATGCCCCGGGCGTCTACAGTTTGCGCACACCCGACACTGCATTCCTGGGGGATGATGATAGTTGCACTTGTCACATTTGGGGTGTGGCCCCACATACTCTCTCTCTCGCCCTGAGTCACAGCCACAAAATTTCTGGTCGTCTTGGCCCTCTTATCAAACTTCCCGGCACTCGACCGGCTCGTTTCCCCAACGTCCTTTCTCTTCTCTGCCCCTCTTCCTAACACCCCTGTTCTCACCATCTCATCAGTCAAAGCGCCAGCTTTCAGAATTGCGCTCTGGATAGTAGGAGGAGCAGCTGCTGTAACCATCGCCCGGATTTGAGGTGCAAGTCCCCAAATATACCTCTCGATTCTCTTTGATTCCGGCGTGACCAGATGCAGAACCAATCTTGCCAGCTCATGAAAACGATCCGTATATGTTGCATGACCGGCCCCCACCATAGCATGATTCCAGAATTCATGTTCATATTTCTGCATATCATTGAGGGGGCAGTATTCCTCGGTGATCAAAGCTTTAAACTCATCCCATGACATCTCCATCGCTGATTCTCTTCCTCTAGCTTGAACCTGGGTGTTCCACCAGGTTAGGGCCTTGCCCTGCAGTGAACATGTGGCATATTTGATTCTCTGGCTGTCGAGGCACTCGCTGATGTCAATCACTGCCTCCATCTTTTCTAGCCACCTACTTAGGGCTATCGCCCCACCTTTCCCATCAAATTCTCTTGGTTTGCAGGCCACAAACTCTTTGTATGAACACCCCCTTCTAGTATTAACAACCCCAGTCTCAATATCGGTTGTTCCACCATTTCTGGTCTCCTGATTACTTTCATTCCCAGTTGGGTTTCCATTTCCCACTTCAGTTTCGATCCCACCTTGACCTCTTTCTCCATCATCTCCATTATCATTGCCACCATCCCCGTGGGGGTGGTGTTGCTGGAGTGCATCGCTCACTTGGGCCACGATAGTAGGAATCAGTGCGGCCAACTGTTGAGCGATCAGAGCTGCCATATCAGAGTCTTCTGTTCCCTGATTATTACTGGCGGGGCCATCATTTGTTCTTGGTGCTCTACCTCTACCTCTGCCTCTGCCCCTTGGGGCTTCGCTCCCGCCACTATTGCTGCGGGTAACTCTTCGAGGCGGCATTTTCTAAGAATAAAAGTAGTAAACACATAAGCTTAAATCATTTCAAACTGCATTATCCATAACACTCATCAAGTCCAGTATTCCAAGTTAATATCACACTTATTGTCACCACACAAGGCATGCAAGTCATGCAGTTCTCACACCATGAATTGGTAATGTCTCAACAATAGTCCATCATATCAATTGTAAATCCATGTATATAATCACGTTTAGTCTAGCGGAGTTTGTCTATCTCTTCCTCTTTTCGAGGTTTCAGACATAACCTCCTCAGGGTCAGTCTCAATGTCCAAGGTCAAGCGCAATAGCATGATCTGTGAAGATCTCTTCGGGTTTAATACCCGGATCTGATAAACTAACTCAGCGCGCAGAGGGAATGGAAGATCCAATTGAAGCATCCCATAAGGAGTGAGCACAAGGGCTCTCTCATAGGGTGAATGATCACATAGAAGATAAATGAACGAATCAAGTAACGAGGAACACATACATGAGATATAATATGCATACAGATCCTAGCATGCAGATCTACATGAAGGTTCCTAGGTTATAGTCTAGGTCAAGCGTATTGCCTAATTCTCTATAACCAATGGCTCTGATACCAATCTGTCACACCCCCGCTAAAGCGGAAACACGGGGATGTAACGAGATCGGGATCGTCATAACACATAGTAAGCGATAGAGATGCAATATAATAAATGATGACAAGCGTGTCATGACGACACCCGACAACAAGGGGACTTGTGTCGTGTTTAGTCAATATTCACGACAACATAGCCATAAGCATAAACATGTTAAATGATTCACATAGCCAAAGATGATAACATTGTAATGTAAATTCCTACAACCCGGGAACAAGTATCAAAAGAATGTAATTGTTAAATCAGACTACAACAATTGTATCAAAATAATTGTTTGTCAAATATGTTTAGTCCCAAAAATGCATCCTAGGGTCTCCACTAAGGCAGCACATCTAGATTCCTCAATTTGCATGATCACCTGAAAAGATATGCTCAAAATGGTCAACAAAACTGTTGGTGAGCTTGCAGGTTTAAGTAGTTATAAGTAAGTGATGATGTATATAGTAAGCGATGTGGAATACCGTGAATACAGTTATATAAGCAAGTAAAATCACATGACAATGAGCTTTGCAACCAAACCTAGCGACGTACACAAAGATATTGTAAGAATATATTCACCCAAGGGCCCGTTCCTGGCCATTGATGGTACTAACTAGTATACCAACGAACAAGGGTGGGGGTGTCAACCCAGTAGTACTACCAATACCTATCCGTCGGTTCCCACACTGGAATTAAATAGTTGCAAAGAAAGACCCACACAGCAGACCCAAGCATATATCAGATAAGTACTTGCAAAACAGTATCACGTTGATTCCATGTATGTAAACTGTAAGTAAGTTATATAGCATTGAAAATGGGTGAGCATACTTTTCCCCCAAGTTTTAAATGATTGAAATATTGTAAGTGTAAAAAGGGGCCACGAAACTCACTTGTTAAGAGGTACATATGTATGATCAAAGTATCCAAATGTTGTATGCAATGAACGGTCAAACACCTATTGACAGTTATTGTTAAGCATTAATAATATATATAAAGCGTATAATAATGATCGGTCGGATCGGGTTGTATCAGTTGGGTCGCGTGTAACACACACAAACAGACACACGTATTAGATCTTATGTAGATCCAAGTACTAGACATCGTCGCCATTACTGATGTTATTGTGCAAAAGTTTCATTGTTATTGAAGAAGTATGTGAAAAATATTAGTAGTTACAAATCGGTTATTGGTACTTGTAAAGTGTTAAGTTAATTTAATTTGAAATAGTATTTGTAGGCTTGATAACGTTGACTTTAATCTTTGTCATTAGTAATGGCAACCGTGTCGATGTCACCTTAACATCACACGACATACACACACCACACACAAGAAGGAAAACCACACACAACAACTCCAGTCGCACGACAGGACCAGACGCACGACTCAACACTCCATTCGCATGAATCAACCCTCAATCGTGCGAATCAGCTTCATTCGTACGATTGAACCTTCATTCGTATGACTGGCATTCAGTCGTACCACACAACACCCAATCGCATGACTCAACCTCCATACGCACGAATCAACCTTCCTTCGTACGAATCAGCTACATTCGTACGATTGAACCTTCATTCGTGCGATTGGACTTCAGTCGTGCGATACACGCATAATCGCACACATTCATTCGCTCGCATGACTCAATCGCACACATTCATTCGCTCGCATGACTCAATCGCACACATACACACAGTCGCACGACTTAGTCGCATGAAACACCCAGTCTTATAACTCAGTCGCACGATTGACTCAGACGCATGATTCAGTCGCACGACTCACCCAGTCGCACGGCTCAATCGCATGACAGACCCAGTCGCCTGAACAGCAGAATCGCGACTGCAGGAAGGGCTGAGCAGCCTTCGGCTGCTCTGAGCACGAGTTTTACACAACAAGGACTTCCAGAAACACACTACAAACATACACAAACATGAAGCACACACAGAAAGACCTCACACGCACCCACACGACCTCATGTGTTCGGGTTGAACCCGAACACCCGAAACCCTAGAATGGACAGCCATGAATAAGCAAGAAAAGAGACAACCAAAGTCGTCTACCTGCTAGAATGGAGTAGACTCGGTTGTAGATGAAGTCTAGACGGCGAAAACGAGACCAAATGGGTCGGTTTTGGTGCAAGTATGAAGATGAGAGGTGAAGAAGAAGATGAAGAAGAACATAATGGTTCTAGGGCTGGAAATGGGGGGTATTTATACCCATCTCAAGTTTGCAAAATGTCAATTTTAGTCCCTGCACTTAACCCCCGAGTTTCCCAAATTTGTTTCGGTTGAAAACGACTTTAATAGATTAGTTATATTAATGATAGAAATGCATTTAATGATGTTTATAACTTAAAAGTGGTTTTTATTAGTGACGTTAATTTTATATAAAAATGGTATATTTGGCGGTTACGATGATGAAAGTTTTAAAAGTTTTTAAGGTTAGCATTCACGAACACAAGAATAAAGATGATAGGCAAGCATATCCACATAAAGACTTAATAAATATAAGGGATGATTGTTCAAAGAATAGTTAGCGGAAAACCACGTTAATTGACGGACCTTAAGGTGACGGATGTCACAAAAGTCGAGGGACCAAACTCGCCAATGAGAGAAACTTCGATGAATGGGAGTATAAAAGGGGGAAGACACCCCATTCTTGCCATTTTTCAGCCAAGAGAGGGAGAAGAGAAGGAGAAAAAGAGGAGAAAAGCTTGGTTTGAGTGGATTCGAGCGTGGAAATCGCCGTGTAGTGGGTCAAATCAAAGCTCTACTCGACGGGATCGTTTTTGTGAGTTCAAGAACCCCTCTTTTACATGTTTTTGAATGATTTTGGGGCTGGACCACATCTGAAAACCCTTTTTCGAGTTTTTGGGTGTAAACCCATTTTTGTATGTATGTGTATGTGTATGATTCGTTTGGGGCTTGATTTCTTGCTTGGTTATGCTTGAATGAGGTCGTGGTATGCTTCCCTAAGGTTTAGGATGGTTGATTTGGGCTAAAATCGAGTTTGGAAGAGTTTGGAGGCCGAAATCGTCGGCTGCAGTTCGGGATGAATTGCATTCTGCGCACAGCTAGGGTTATGCGACTGGAGGTGCCATGCGACCGAATGGCATGCGACTAGGTCCATACACACGACAGGAGTGCGACTGAGGTTCATTCGTATATGTGTAGTGCGACTGAGGGTCATACGTATGAGGGCTATGCGACTGGAGGAAATGAGAATGAGGGTCACGCGACTGAATGAAATGTGAATGATGGTCATGCGATTGAAGGTCAAGCGACTGGAGTCCATACGCCTGTGAGTCATGCGATTGAGGTTCATACGCACGAAAGGTGTGCGACTGAGGGCCATTCGCATGAAGGTCATGCGACTGAGGTCCATACGCCCAGATGCCATGCGACTGAGCTTCATTCGCATGGGAAGTATGCGATTGGAGGCTATGCGACTGGAGGTCATTCGCCTGAGTGTTTTCATACGAATGAGAGACCATGCGACCAAATAAGGTCCATAGGCCCGAATGACCATAGTATTGGCTGACTTGCGGGAAGTGCAGACGTAGGCTCGGATCTTTGGGGTTGTAAACGATGTGATGGGCATGGATGATGTAAAATGATTTATGATGATGAGCTGATGATGATGATGATGCGATGCATGCTGACGTGTGATGCCTTATAATTATGTGTGATGCGATGCGTGTGATTCGTGTGATGCTTGATGTCGTGTGATAGTGCATGATTTATGTTATGTATGTACGATGTTGTCGGGTGTGATGATGTTATATGTTATTATGTTCCTTATTGTTATGTGTGATTATCTTCCCATGGTTGTGTGATGTATGTTAATGAATGTAATGAAAGTATTATGTAACATAAAGTGGAAGATAATGAAAAGAGGAACGTAATGAATGAATGCAAGCATGAACGAACAAATGAGAGTAAGGATGGCTTGCGAAAGAAGAAAGGAGGTTCATGACTCATTGAGAGTTGTTAGCTCAACTGTGTGTGTATTATAGTGTGCGATCTTAGCTTACTCATAAGGGGACATAGACACAGTAGGGAGTTCAGTTTTGGTAACTGCTCCGATACGTGCGATGTGGTATTTACTGTGTGCTATGTAGCGTGCGATTTTGGCTGCCTCATGTGGTTTATGTAGCGTGCGATCTTGGCTAACCCATGAGATGGCGTGCGATTCTGGCTAAACCCCGAGAGTTCTCACACACACAAGGGGAGTCGGTCTTGGTGACCACTCGGATGGTGCGATTTGTGCGATATGTGCGATGGACAGCATAAGGGTAGCGTGCGATTTTGGCTAACTCATGTGGTTTATGTAGCGTGCGATCTTGGCTAACCCATGAGATAGCGTGCGATTCTGGCTTCCTTATGTGTGCGATCCGTGCGATATGTACTTCGGGTACGATGATGCGAAGGTGCGATTTGTGCGATATGTGCGATGGACAGCATAAGGGTAGCGTGTGATTTTGGCTAACTCATGTGGTTTATGTAGCGTGCGATCTTGGCTAACCCATGAGATAGCGTGCGATTATGGCTTCCTTATGTGTGCGATCCGTGCAATATGTACTTCGGGTACGATGATGCGAAGGTGCGATTTGAGCGAAAGTGCGATATGTATGAAATGAACGAATGTAAGAAAAGATGTTATAACGAATGAAGCGAATGATAATGTACCATGCGATAATTAATGAATTAAGAATGTAACAGATGTAATGATCCTAAACTTTACCTTAGGTACTGTGGCCAAGAGGTGCTGTGCATCGTTAAAGAAGGTCTATGATAGGCTTAGGCCTAGTATCATGAGCATGAAGGGTAAAGTTCATGGTGTTGACGAAAGGAAATGATGTAATGATAACGAAAAAATGAAAGTAAGAAACGAAGAATGTAACGAACATAATGGAAGATAATAATTATATTATCTGTATGTATGTATGTTGTGTGATCGCGTACGAAGTTAACGAATGGTTTTATAAAGGATGTAAAGTATGTTTTATTATAAAACTAGAACTCACTCAGCAACGCTGACTTTGATGTGTTTCCAGTTGGCAGGTATGTTGCTGAGGATGGCACGGGGCGACTACTCAGCTTATTTTGGATGGCATCCAATGTTATAATGCTTTTGTAACGAAATGTAAAATGATATTGTGAATTGATCTGTTGTATTATTTTGCAAAAGCATTTTGATGAAATGAAAATGTTGTTTTTAATTGTTTCCACTGCAACATTTTATGAAAGTGAAATGTAATTATATGTTTTATGTGCGATGAGGATCCAACTGTAATCGTCCTGGAAACGGGGCCTTACAAGTTGGTATCAGAGCCAAAGTTTAAGTGAAATGGGAATGGGATGCCAATCTGAGTAGCTGCGTGCCATCAGGTATTTTCGTAATGTTAACCGATGTATTGTGCGCATGTTATATGGTTTATGTGTTGCTGGTAGATTTAGATACTGATGTAGTCAGGATAGGTAATGCTCGGGGTATGAAGAGTAAAGTAAGTGGCTAATCACAACTGGCCACTGTAATTAGGGACTTACTGTACTTGACATAAACTGAGATGTTCCTTGAATGATCGTGTTGATGTTTGAATCTTTCAGTGTGTGTTAGAGGATGGCTGGTGGTAGATATCCTAAGGTATTGTCAGATGAAGGTTGTGGTGGACGTGGTGCTGGATCACGTGTCACGAGGAGCATGACAAGGGCTGCTGAAATGGCACCCGAAGAGCCTGAAATCCATCACCGGGAAGGCGGTGATGATAGTGCTAACCTGAGGACCGCAATGAAAGAGGCTGTGGTTGCGGGAGTTCAACAAGCGATGCAGACGATTCTGTCGTTTATGGTGACTGAGGTAATTAGGGCGGTGAAGGAGACGACCGTGATTGAAGTAAACAAGGAGGGTAGCAGCGACAAGAATTGGAAAGGAAAGCGGGTTGAACGTGAGAGTTTCACTCCAAACAACAAGGCTGCGAGGGTGGATGACCGACGTGTGGTCACATCCAATATGGGGGTGAAGGGTTGTGGTAACTGTGGACGAAAACACCCCGGGGAATGCAGATTGGGGACCAATGTCTGTTTCCGTTGTGGAAGGACCGGACATGTGGCGAAGAACTGCAGAATGGGGAGGTGTTATTCTTGTGGTGGAGAAGGCCACATGAGCAGGGACTGTAAGAAGCCAAGGGCGGAAGGTTCGGGAGTGAAGAGGACCGGAGGAGAAGGACCGAGGGCGAACGCAGCGCCTACACGATGATGTAGGAGGAGTCTAGGGCGGACCCCGATGTTTAGTCAGGTATTTATCTAGTAAGTAAATCCTTAGCCTTTATGTTATTCGATGCTAGCGCTAGTAAAAGTTTTATTCCTGTTGCTTTCTATGTTGAATTGCATGTTATTGGTAAGAATATAGATACGCCCTTCTATGTAGTCCTAGGAGTGGATTGTTTGACGGACTACGGAGCGAACATTGTGTGTCGCGAAAAGATGATACGGTTGACAGCGCCCGACGGGATCACGGTGACGGTTTAAGGTGATTGAGTCACGGCGATTCCGAAGGTGATTTCGATGGAAGTGGTGGGAAAGTGCATGAAGCGTGATATGGTGGAGTACGAGATTAAATGCCTTACTTGTTTACAAGTGAAGGCCGAGCACCAAATGTCGTATGGAAAGTATTGAGGTGATCGAGGCCACGACCAAGAAGCTCGAAAGGATCAAAGTCTTAATGAATGTAGCCAAAGATAGACAAGAAGTCGTGTTTGGATGAACGACGTAGACCGATGGAACTCCGGGTGGGAGACTGGAAAAGAGATAAGACAGTATTGCCCGCGATGGTTTAAGGAATAACAGGTTTCGGAGACGAAACCTATATAACGGGGGTGGACTTGTAACGCCTGGAAATTTTCTTTGAAGCCGACTTAAGAAGAAAAAGAAATAAAGTCCAAAGTCGAGGGACCAAACTTGCCAACGAGAGAAACTTCGATGAATGGAAGTATAAAAGGGGGAAGACACCCCACTCTTGCCATTTTTCAGCCAAGAGAGGGAGAAAAGAAGGAGAAAAAGAGGAGAAAAGCTTGGTTCGGGTGGATTCGAGCGTGGAAATCGTCATGTAGCAGGTCAAATCAAAGCTCTACTTGACAGGATCGTTTGTGTGAGTTCTAGGACCCCTCTTTTACACGTTTTTGAATGATTTTAGGGCTGGAACACATCTGAAAACCCTTTTTCGAGTGTTTGGGCGTAAACCTGTTTTTGTATGTATGTGTATGTGTATGATTAGTTTGGGGCTTTATTTCTTGCTTGGTTATGCTTGAATGATGTCGTGGTATGCTTCCCTAAGGTTTAGGATGGTTGATTTGGGCTAAAATCGAGTTTGGAAGAGTTTGGAGGCCAAAATCGTCGGCTGCAGTTCGGGATGAACTGCATTCTGCGCACAGCTAGGGTTATGCGACTGGAGGTGCCATGCGACCGAATGGCATGCGACTGGGTCCATACGCACGATAGGAGTGCGACTGAGGTTCATTCGTATATGAGTAGTGCGACTGAGGGTCATACGTATGAGGGCTATGCGACTGGAGGAAATGCGAATGAGGGTCACACGACTGAATGAAATGCGAATGAGGGTCATGCGATTGAAGGTCACGCGACTGGAGTCCATACGCCTGTGAGTCGTGCGATTGAGATTCATACGCACGAAAGGTGTGCAACTAAGGGCCATTCGCATGAACGTCATGCGACTGAGGTCCATACGCCAAGATGCCATGCGACTGAGCTTCATTCGCATGGGAAGTATGCGATTGGAGGCTATGCGACTGGAGGTCCATTCGCCTAAGTGTTTTCATACGCATGAGAGACCATGCGACCGAATAGGGTCCATAGGCCCGAATGACCATAGTATTGGCTGATTTATGATGATGAGCTGATGATGATGATGATGCGATGCATGCTGACGTGTGATGCCTTATAGTTATGTGTGATGCGATGCGTGTGATTCGTGTGATGTTTGATGTCGTGTGATAGTGCATGATTTATGTTATGTATGTACGATGTTGTCGGATGTGATGATGTTATATGTTATTATTTTCCTTATTGTATGTGTGATTATCTTCCCGTGGTTGTGTGATGTATGTTAATGAATGTAATGAAAGTATTATGTAACGTAAAGTGGAAGATAATGAAAAGAGGAACGTAATGAATGAATGCAAGCATGAACGAACAAATGAGAGTAAGGATGGCTTGCGAAAGAAGAAAGGAGGTTCACGACTCATTGAGAGTTGTTAGCTCAACTGTGTGTGTATTATAGCGTGCTATCTTAGCTTACTCATAAGGGGACATAGACACAATAGGGAGTTCAGTTTTGGTAACTGCTCCGATACGTGCGATGTGGTATTTACTGTGTGCTATGTAGCGTGCGATTTTGGCTGCCTCATGTGGTTTATGTAGCGTGCGATCTTGGCTAACCCATGAGATGGCGTGCGATTCTGGCTAAACCCCGAGAGTTCTCACACACACAGGGGGAGTCGGTCTCGGTGACCACTCCGATGGTGCGATTTGTGCGATATGTGCGATGGATAGCATAAGGGTAGCGTGCGATTTTGGCTAACTCATGTGGTTTATGTAGCGTGCGGTCTTGGCTAACCCATGAGATAGCCTGCGATTCTGGCTTCCTTATGTGTGCGATCCGTGTGATATGTACTTCGGGTACGATGATGTGAAGGTGCGATCTGTGCGATATGTGCAATGGACAGCATAAGGGTAGCGTGTGATTTTGGCTAACTCATGTGGTTTATGTAGCGTGTGATCTTGGCTAACCCATGAGATAGCGTGCGATTCAAGCTTCCTTATGTGTGCGATCCGTGCGATATATACTTCAGGTACGATGATGCGAAGGTGCAATTTGAGCGAAAGTGTGATATGTATGAAATGAACGAACGTAAGGAAATATGTTATAACGAATGAAGCGAATGATAATGTATCGTGCGATAATTAACGAATTAAGAATGTAACAGATGTAATGATCCTAAACTTTGCCTTAGGCACTGTGGCCAAGAGGTGCTGTGCACCGTTAAAGAAGGTCTATGATAGGCTTAGGCCCAATATCATGAGCATGAAGGGTAAAGTTCATGGTGTTGACGAAAGGAAATGATGTAATGATAACGAACGAATGAAAGTAAGAAATGAAGAATGTAACGAACATAATGGAAGATAATAATTATATTATTTGTATGTATGTATGTTGTGTGATCGCGTACGAAGTTAACGAATGGTTTTATAAAGGATGTAAAGTATGTTTTATTATAAAACTAGAACTCACTCAGCAACGCTGACTTTGATGTGTTTCCAGTTGGCAGGTATGTTGCTGAGGATGGCACGGGGCGGCTACTCAGCTTGTTTTGGATGGCATCCAATGTTATAATGCTTTTGTAATGAAATGTAAAATGATATTGTGAATTGAACTGTTGTATTATTTTGCAAAAGCATTTTGATGAAATGAAAATGTTGTTTTTAAATGTTTCCGCTGCAACGTTTTATGAAAGTGAAATGTAATTATATGTTTTATGTGCGATGAGGATCCAACTGTAAGCGTCCCGGAAACGGGGCCTCACAGAAATGAGATCTGATCTTGAGTCCTTAAATATCTTAAAAGCTTATTTTAAAAGAGCTGAAAATGATTATAAGCTAAAGATAGAGGACTTAGAGAAAACCATTTCAACTCTTAAACATGAGCGTACAAACTACAAGACTCAGATGAAGGACCTCATTACTAAGTTAACTGAATGCCAGGCTGAGCTTGTGATCAGCAAAGCCAAGGGAGAAAAATGTGTTCTTGAAGAAGAGACCTTCAAGAACATAATATCCTCATGCTTGCATGCAAAAGTTTGTTATCAAAATAAGCAGGGACTAGGATCTTGTGAGATAGCTCCTCCACACACAATCTTGTCTGTAAGATCTCCTAGGTGTGGAACTTGTGAAGATGAGCTTCTCCTCATAAATCCTGTGATTGAAGAGGATGAAGAGGAGATGGTGGAGAATGGCTCTGAGAAGAGTGAGGAAGAGCATTCTAAAAGGGTCACCATCCCTCTGAGGAGAGCAAAGCTGTTGGGATGACCAAGTCAAGAAGAAAGAACTTGATCAGGAAGGCCAAAAGAAAGTCCAAAAAGGGTCAAGATATCAAGGCCACCTTCAATTCTGCACAGAAACAAGTCTTCATCTCTGCAGGATTAGAAGTGGTGAAGGCTGAACACACCAACGTGAACTCCATCAATAAGAGTTCTGGTTCATGTCCAAATCATTCCATCATCAAGAAGAAGGTTGATCAGTTGTGCATCACTACTGTACAACCTGAACCATCCAGCTCCAGAGGTAGTTCTATCCCCACAAGAACTGCCACAGCATCTGCAAAATGAAAATGGAGAAGGAAAGTGATCAAGTTCAGCCTTGTTCACAAAGGAAAACTCCTAAAAGGAAGAAAATGGACTGTGTTATGTGTGAGAGTACTTCTCATCTTGCTAAGGATTGTGTTTACAATCCAAAGAGTACTCTCCACATGACCAAGAAAAAAACATCTAAGAGTTTGGAAAAGAAGAAGCAAGCTTCGAAAGGAAAATCTGTTTCCTTCAAAAGCTCCAAAATGAAGAAGAAGACAAGTGGAAACTTGCCTTCGGAAGAAAATTTGGTCTCGGAAGAAAGGAATACTTCCGAAGCACTGAAGCCTGCTGCAGTGAAAGCAAGATCTTCCGAAGGTCCAGTCATCAAAACTTCCGAAGTCATCAAAACTTCCGAAGTATTGAAGGTCAAGTCTAAGCTTCCAAAGGTGGTGTGGAAGTCAAAGAAATACCAAGTGGCTGAAAGTTCTTCATCAACATCAGCAAATGATCCTTCTAGCATGACTATAAGATTAATTACTGTTGCATTGTCTTCAACTTCTTTTGATGAGCCCAAGACCAATGAGGCTTGGGTTTCCAAATATAACTAATCATCTCTTTTGTGCAGGAACAACTCAAACAGAAATTTATGGATCATTAATAGTGGTTGTTCCAGGCACATGATAGGCAATAGGTCACTACTCCAAAAGTTTGAAAGAATTGATGGAGGACCAGTTGCTTTTGGAGGAGATGCAGGAGGTTACATTACAGGAAGGGGCAAGGTCACAAATGGTAAGCTCAGCATTGAGAAGGTAAATTTTGTCAAGGAGCTTGGGTACAATCTTCTGAGTGTATCCAAATTTTGTGATCAGAGTCATAACATGCTCTTCACTAAGCATGAGTGCATTGTTCTCAGGCCCGGGGTGGTCATTCCTCATGAGCACATCTTGCTCAAAGCCCCCAGGAAAGGGAACATGTACAAGATGGACTTGCAAGAAACATCTCCCTTAGGAGATGTTTCATGCTTTCTGTCTAAAGCAAATAATGATGAATCTTTCCTCTGGCATAAAAGAATGTACCATGTAAACTTTAAAAACATGAATAAATTAATTAAGAATGATTTGGTAACTGAAATACCAAGAAAGAGTTTACAAGTGATGACCACTGTGTTGCATGCCTGAAGGGGAAGTGTGAGTCCAAGGATCGTCAACAGGAATTATCAGTGTCGGTTGATGTTAAGTCAACGTTTGCAGAATCAACGTTGATTTGGCTTAATTGTTTTAAACAACTTTAAATATCAATGAATGATCAAGAACACACGTAACAAAACACATTTAATGATTAATCAGTATTTCATTAAAACATGTTAATGATTACAAAAGTAATGAATGAATGATATTCAAGAATGCTATGATGTGATTACTGCTAGGGTTTGATTGAAAGACTTTGAAGTGATTGTCGTATTGCTATTGCTGTTGTCGATCAATCAATCGTCTAACTCAATCGTGCTTGAATCGAAACCTAGGATCCATATATATAGACAGAGATGTTTCAGTTATAGGAAACACCGGATCTCTTGGGATTTGATTTGTTTCAGTTAAGGAATCATCGGATTTCTCGGGATTCGCATAACTGCCTTGTTGACTTGTTGACTTGTAACACTTGTGTTATACAAGTGTTTGGACTACGTAGGAACATTTATTACATATGGATCACTTTGGCCCCACCAGTGTAATGAGTCTAGGAAGGACCTCTTATTGTTTGGTGATCAAAGATAATTTTACAAGATTCACTTGGGTCTTCTTTCTTAGAACTAAGGATGAGACCTCTGAGATTCTAAAGAATTTTATCTTAAAGATTGAGAATCAATGTGATCACAAGATCAAAACCATAAGATGTGATCAAGGAACTGAATTCAAGAATCAAATCCTTGATACATTTTGTGATGAAAAGGGTATTACAAGACAATATAATGCTCCCATGATTCCTCAGCAAAATGGTGTTGCTAAAAGGAGAAACAAGACACTACTTGAAGCTGCAAGAACTATGTTGTCTGACTCTAAACTGTCTATCACCTTCTGGGCAGAGGCAGTGAACACTACTTGCTATGTGCAAAACAGAGTTTTAGTGGTTAAGACATATGGTAAGACTCCTTATGAACTTTGGTACAAGAGAAACCTTTCATTGGTTTTCTTAGGTCATTTAGATGTCCTTGCACCATCTTATATACCAAAGATCAAATTGCCAAGTTTGCTAAGAAATCAGATGATGGACACTTTATTGGATACTCTTCTCAAGCTAAAGCTTATAGAGTATACAATCTCAGAACCAACCAATGTGACTTTCAATGAGCAAACTCCCAATGTGAAAGGTTCTGGTCCGGATTGGCTATTTGATCTTGATTTTGTTACCAACTGTTTTAACAAGTCTTGTGAGAAAGTTTCAGGGTCCACAGATATACTACCTACAAGTGATCCTAATCCAAGATTTGAGCTTAGAAGACCTTCTAGTTACACATCTTCAGCTCCAATGGTAACTAATCCTACAAATGAAGCTTCTACCAGCACATCAATAACAAATCCTGCTGATGCTTCTGGGGTGCCTTCAAATTCCAGTTTAGAGGCACAAAACTCAGGAGAAGGAGCTTCAAATGTTGGAGAAAATGGTGGTGGTGAAAGTGATCAGGAATTTCTTGATGCTGATAACCATTCCATTGAAGACAACATCAATGATGTCACACACTCATTGGATCAAGTCAATCTTGATAAGTGTGCTGATGTGGAGGGTGAATCTTGTTTGCCAGATCAAACTTTTTCAAATTTAGATCTGTCTAAGCAACTTGCTAAGATTCCTCAGCTAAGGAGACACAAGTCTCATCCTACCACAAACATCATTGGAGATGTTGATTCAGGGGTGAGAACAAGAGGACAAACCTATGAAGCAAATGTTTGTCCCAGATAGAGCCAAAGAAAATTGATGAGGCTCTAAAGGATGGAAGTTGGGTTGAAGCTATGCAAGAGGAGCGGCTTCAATTCAAAAGGCAAAAGGTGTGGAACCTATGTCCTCTTCCTCAAGGGAACACTACCATAGGAACCAAATGGGTTTTCAGCAATAAGAAGGATGATAGAGGACTTGTCATCAAGAACTAGGCAAGACTAGTTGTTCAAGGGTATACTCAAGAAGAAGGAATTGACTACACAAATGTTTTTGCTCCTGTAGCAAAACTTGAAGCTGTTAGGATATTCCTAGCTTTTGCTGCATCCAAGAATTTCAAGGTCTACCAACTTGATGTCAAGTGTGCTTTCCTTTATGGGGTAATTGATGAAGAGGTGTATGTTAGACAACCACCTAGGTTTGGAGATCCTGATCATCCTTATTATGTTTGCAGGTTAGATAATGCTCTTTATGGGCTGCACCAAAGAAGTGGTATGAGACTCTTAGTATCTCTATCAACATGGCTACAAAAGGGGTACTCTAGAGGGAACACTCTTCATCAAAGGAAAAGGAAATTACATAATGCTAGTTCAAGTATACGTAGATGACATTATCTTTAAGTCAACTCATCCAAAGCTCTGCAAAGACTTTGAGAAGCTGATGAAGGACAGGTTTGAAATGAGTGTCGTGGGGGAACTCAATTTCTTTCTAGGAATTCAAGTGAAGCAAGTTGAAAATGGCATCTTCATAAGTAAGTCAAAGTATGTAGAAGACATACATAAAAGGTTCAACATGACTGATTGTAAGGTTGCTAAGACACTCATAGCCAGAAATCACTCCCTTGGACCTGATCTTGAGGGGGAGTGTGTTGATGAGCATCTCTATAGGGTAATGATTGGGTCTCTTATGTACCTCACAGCTAGCAGGCCAGATATCATGTTTGCTACATGCATTTGTGCAAGATATCTACTCAACCCCAAGATGTCACACCTGGTCACTGTCAAAAGAATTTTAAGATATCTCAAAGGTGCTCCATCACTTGGCTTTTTGTATCCAAAGAATTCTGACTTTAATCTATATGCTTATACAGATAGTGATTATGGTGGTTGCATTATGACTGCAAAGTCTACATCAGGTGGATGTCAATTTCTTGGTGGAAGAGTAGTCTCTTGGCAATGCAAGAAACAATCCTGTGTGTCTGCATCAACTGCTGAGGCTGAATACATTGCTGCTGCAAGCTGCTGTGCTCAAGTGCTTTGTATTCAAAATCAGATGCTGGACTATGGATTCAACTTTAAAGAGACTCCCATCCACATAGACAACAACAGTGCTATCTCCATCACAGAGAATCGTATGCAGCACTCAAGGACAAAGCATATTAATATCAGGTATCATTTGATTAGAGATAACATCGAAAAGGGTTTAATCAAACTAGTCAAAGTTAACACAAATGAACAATATGTTGATCTGTTCACCAAAACTTTTGATGAGTAGAGATTTAAATATCTTGTATCAGCTTTGGGATGATTAACTTTGAATAGCTTTTCTTAAAACTTAATCATATTTATTTCTAAAACCTGGGTGTCCTAAGTTGTCTATTTATCACCTTCATAAGCCCTTTTCTTAGATTTTTGAAAATTTTGATCTCTTTTCTTTTCGGAAGACTAAAAATTTCCTTCGGAAAAAAATTATGTCTTAGTAAACAAATAATCACTTCAGTAATTTTACCTTCGGAAGAAATTTCTGAAATATCTTTCGAAGCTTAAAATCAACTTAAGTACTCTGCATGTTTTCAAAGAACAAAATTTCTTTCGAAAGCAATTTACCTTCGGAAGTTTTTATTCTCCTTAGAAAAAAAAATCCCTGAGTCTAAATTCTCTTCCGAAGCAAAATTGTCAAAAACCTTTGATAATATCTTCCGAATCCAATTTTCCTTCGGAAGCTTTTTCTTCAAAACTTCCGAAGCAAATAACCTTCGGAAGATTTCTCGACTTATATGAAAACTACTTTTTGGGCAAAAGTAAACTACTTTTCAGAGGTGGGACCGACATCCGGATTTCAAAGTTTATCCTCTTTCATTAACTTTGTCACAAATCCTTCACATAAATGCCCAACGGTTCCCCCTCTTTCACTATCTTCTTCAATTACACTATTCATTACACCTAAATTCTCCCAAACCGCCTTTGTTCTTCATCTTTCTTCACCCTTAAGCTTCTCAAATGGCCAACCTAAACTAAAGAAAGAACCCAGATTTCTCCATGCAACTTCACAGGCAACACAACCAGGTTGCTCTGTTAAGCTCTGAGAAAGATGAAAATTTCTCAGAGGTTTGCCGTTTCCTGGCTCTATCCAACTACTTCACCTCCCTAACCATTGATCTTACTCTCTATGAGGAACATCTGCTTGAATTCTGGAAGACCTGCCAAGAGGTCATTATGAATGGAGAGAAGGCACTGTCTGCCACAGTGCAAGGAAGGACAATCTTCATCGCTCCGGCCATCATAAACAATCACTTGCAGCTGGATGATGAAGAAGGTGAGTTGTCCTTCCCAAAGGACGCTGTAAGTCATTCCTTTGAGCAGATGGAGATTTCTCTGTAAAGACCTTCAGGAAAGGGAAAGTCTCATCCTAGTGAAAATACCTGCTTCATGTGGTTATCCACAGCTTGTCTAACAAGCATGGAGGGTGGGACCAGATTCCTGAAGATCTCTCCTTCATAGTACATGGAATGGTTCAAGGGGTCAAGTTCAGGTACTCTTAGTTTGTTTATACAAATTTGCTTGCTAACTTGGACTCCTTAGAGTATTATATGTTTCTTAGATATGTTCAACACATTCTCAACTGTGAACTGGGCTCATAGTTGAGGGAAACAGATAATATTCTTAAATTGGGATAGATGAAGCACGGCATCTTTAAAATTATGAAGAAGCCAACTGTAGGCTTCTTAGGGGTAGAAACAGCCCTTGTACCAAAATGTTAGAGCTCATTGCTCAAGGTGAGAACCTAGCAACACAAGCTAGTGTTGAACCCACACCTTCCACTTCCCAACCACCAAAAAGGCCACAAATTACCCTCACCTACCAAAGAAAATCCAAACGAACCCCTGCTCAAGCTATTGAGTCTGTGCAGGCCCCCATATACTCACCCATACAGGAGGAAGTGGACACTAGAGCTCCCACTTCTCGTGAGGAGCAAACCACTTCCATCTCTTCAAGAATCAGGGATGAGGTTCCTCATGCTCACCCTGGTGAGCTCATAAGCCAAACTGCCTTAAGCCCTCACTCTGAGTCTCAACACTCAAGTGAACAACCTTCAGGGGACAGTTACTATCCCTCGCCTTTAGACTTAAAACAACCCATTCCCAACCTATCATTCTATACTGATGAAGACTTAGGTTTCAGTGGGCACCATGAGTCTCTCTACTCTTCCCCTACTCAAAGAGAGATGAGTACTCCTTAGTCTCCTTTGTCTAGCCCACATCAGTCACCCATCACTGAGGTGGATACTTCTGAACCTGTTCAGGATATCCATATGGAAGAGGCTCTCACTTCTTCAAGTGATTACATATTTAAGACCTCAACCATGGCAACTCAGCCCATTGACACTTCAACTGAGGCTGTCAATGTGTAGAGGAAATCCAGCAACCAAGAACCTAAAGCTGGTTGTGAGCGAGAGGACCTTAGTCCAATCATCTCATCCCCCAATAATTCTTTTGATGAAGATGAGGGGAATCTGAGACTAAAGGTGCAAAAACTGTCAAAAACATGCTCCTATTTAGTCTCTAAGGTTAGTCACCTTGAATCTCAAGTGACTACCCTGCAAAATACGGTCAATGATCAGCAACTTGAGATATCTTTTCTCAGAGAAAAACTAGCTGGGAGACCTTTAAGAGGAGCTCAACTAGGAACACAAGAACCTATGAATGTGATTGACCTAACTCCTAGCTCACCTATGCAAGAGGGTGATGCTACCAAAAAGGGGGAGAAAGTCATTACAGTCACAGAACCTGGGAGTTCTTCAGGGAGTATGGACATTGAGGACTCACCATCCTCATTTGTAATTGTGCATACTCAGCAACATCCTCAAGTTCACATTAATGTGGATATTATAGACTCTATCATTAGGAGTCTCTTTGAGGAAGGCATTCCAAGGGCTATGTCAACTCCACCTCAAGGAACTTCAAACTACATTATTGGGTGGAGGTATGATGTTGATAGAAGAGCCTTTATTCTTCAAAGAGTTCAAGGGCAGCAAGAAATATTCAATCTTCAGACCTTGAACAACTATGAAGGTCTTGACATAATCAACGAGCCACTTGTCAACCCAAGTAAATCAAGACAAGCTAACGGGTTAGCACTCAAGATTCAAGACAGAATTACTGAAGAGATTAGCCTTAGAAAGAGACAAAGGCAATCAGGTAATGTCATTGGTCAACTGGATGTTGTGGCAGACCCTGAGATTAGCTTCAAAGGAAAACCTTGGCTGAAGGCCCAGTGATTGAGCCCGAGAGCCCTGTCACACCAACAACTGCTTCAGAATTTCATTCCCTCAGTGAAACACCTGCTGGTGAAGGTGTCTCACAACCTCTCTCTGGCCAGAGCTTAATGCTACACCAAGCAATGAAGGACAAAGCTCTCTCCACCCTGTGTCACAAAGGTCTATGGGTGACAGAGGGAAAAGGATTCTAACTCCTAAGGAGATTGAGGAGGAGGAGAGAGAGAGGAAGATGAAGCTAAGGGGAGAAAGTTCCTCTGGGTCTTCAGGCTTTATGCAAGCTGCAATTAGGGCTGCCCCCAGACCAAACACTCAAGATGATGAGTTGAGGGCAGTCAGGATTACTTACCTGCAGACCACGAACTATGACATAAATGAAATTATATCTCTCCCCTTAGAGCAATTAAATGAACTGGTTGACATGCAAGTGTCAAACGAGATAAAGGAAGCAGAGGATGCAAGGCTACTTATCCAATTCAAAGAGGAGAAGAGACAGAAAAGGTTATACAAGCATGTTCCAACTCTCTCCCCAGTTCAAGAAAGCCATGTGCAAGAGGATGTGGCAGCTACACAAGAACCTCAGGTAGACAAGGAAACAGATAGACAAAACATGATCAACTACCTGGGTTCCACATGTCTCTACCAGGCATCTGCACTTCTTCCCTTGTCCTTTGAATACATTGAGTTTGAGTATCTCAAACAACTTGAACTTCTAGTGCTCAAACAACAAATGGCAACAAAGAAAAAGATGAGGGAAGATGCTGCAAAGTCAAGAGCCATCATCCAAAAGAGTATGAAGAAGGCTGCTGACAGACAAAGGATGATGAGCTTCTTGAAGCTGTATGGATTCTCCGGAAGGAGACTTGGCCCTAGGTCTTTATCCACAATGGATGAGCATATCAGGGTGATCAAGCAAAAGATCAAGAGTGGAGAGCTGATTGACTTACACTCCCCTCCAAGTCAAGCCCACCTGAAGTGGAGGTTAAGGTTGAACAACCTGAGACAACACAACCTGGACCTCCTGCTGCAAACTTCATCTTCTGATCCACAGCAGGGTCAAACTCCCTCTCCTTCTGAACCTATGAGGGAGGAACACCCAACTGAGAAAGACAAGACTGATCAACAAGGTGCTGCACACCAGTCTTCTTAGTTGAAGTCTTCTAAGAGGAAGAAGAGGATGGCTTCCAAACCAAAGTCAGATCAACCTGAGGAAGTGCATGAAGAGGCAGCCCAATCAACTCCAATTCAAGTGGCTCCTCTTGCAGCTGAGAGAGCCATCTTATCCTGGACCTTCACAACTAATCCGGAAAAGATGGCATGTGATCAGAGATCAAGGTGTTGAGAATGTCTACAAATGGCAAGACTTAATCAACTTACCTCTGTATGATCTCTTTAAGATGAGAAGATACTATGAGAGTCTAAGTGATCCTGACCATCTGATGAAGAAGGGTATGGTCATCATCATCCTAAAGACAACCAACATCTGAAGATCTTCTAAATGTTTTGGTAGCATCAGCCTAGGAGGAGTTTGTAAGGATTCCTATAAGTCTGATGCAGCCAAAACATCCAAAGTCTCTCTGCATGTATGCACTGAAGAACAGAAGTAGAAATGCTTCGGAAGTTTTACACCACGCACTAGAAATATTCTAAGTGTAAAATCTTCTAAAGCCAAGCCCAACATCTTCCGAAGCCAAAAGTGAAGTCTTCTGATACTTCAAAGACGAAGTCTTCCGAAGCCAATGAGTGAAGATAGATTTCTTACGAATACTTTTAGAGATATGCCTTTATCTGATGTACTTTACCATAAAGCTGGACCACCTTTCTGCTGCAACTCTGTAAAGTCACCAACTTACAGGAGTTGGTGAAAAGGTCCATGCTTTTGGTAACTGTACATTGAGGTCTTGAGTCCATGCTTTCTACTTTGTTTACTTTTATCATTTTTGTAATATATTAGGATGTGAGCTATGGCATGTCATAGTCACTAGTCAAAAGGCAGATCTGTCTTTTGACTCTATATTTGATTTTGTAGTTGTCTAGTCAATTGTATCCAGCTGGCCTTCAAAGTATGGCTGGCTGTAGGATGTAGTATATGTATCTCAAGTACTTGTAACTTTCCTTTATGCTTTGTAACTTTTGTAATAGAACTTAAGAAGCAATATACAACATTCTTGAAAACCAATTACTTGTGTTGTTTGCCATCTTGTTCTGTCTCATATTTACTTGTGTTCTTAGCATCTTTCACAAAAGTTAACCAGTTTCCTATTTGATATGTTAAGTGTTCTAAGCAACTCTCCTCATTGTGTTGTTGTGTTGTAAGTGCATACCCTTCACCGGTCCTGTAGTTTCTTCACAATATGGTTAGATTCATCAATTTGATTGGAATTTTCCTTTGGCTTTCAAGCTTTTGCATTTCAGACAGTGCAAGACGATTAGGAAGGTTTGGTAACGAGTGAAGAACCAAACATTAGATCAATACGAGACTCGGCTTGACGAACATGAGAAATATGGTTTAGACACTTTTGGATGAAATACAACTCCAGAGGAGCTTTCTCAAAGCATATGACTTCGGCATGGTTCTTAGATGACATTGATATTCCAAAGTTGCATTAACATGAGTTTGATACGAGAATCGTGTTTGTTAAAATTAAAGGTACAATTCAGAATAAGAGGATCATTGTAATGGGTTTTTAGAATAAGTGCGGTTTTGAGAGGAAAATATTCAGAAAGATTATTAAGCGTCGTTATGAGAATTGAGTAATAAATTTTAAAATCCAAAAAGACAAAGTCAATGATAATATGATAACAATAAGATGTTTCAAGTGTAACGTTTGGTTTACAAACCAAGGCAAATACGTTGACTTATCAAAGTATTAGGTTAACCACAACCTTAAAGAAGACATGCGTACCTATAAGCGGACACTCACCCTAAGGGTTCCCAGGTAAGGTAAACGAATCCATCGGTTGATTTGGATTTATATGAATACCTTACCTAGACAGAACACCTCGAGATACAGGCATAACGCTCTTCCAGCATTACATGTTTCAAGTTATAGGACACAGACTTTGACGAGACTTGGAAATCATGAATAACGATTCAAAGCTCAATTTGAAAACCATTTTATTTAGGCACAATGCCTTAGAATATGATTTAAGAATCATGTGTGCATTGACAAGAATCAATGATAAGGGAAATATTATGTAAGGCATACAATCACATAATCATGTCTAAGCATATAAGGCACATAAAATCATATCTAAGCATATACATGAGAGGACACATGTGTAAGGTATAAGGGAAATATCATGTAAGACATAATCATGTCTAAGCATATAATATTTACATGTTTTAACTTGTTTGGGGCTGAAAATACATATTCTAATGTTTTTATTAAATGTGGGGGTGTACCTGTATGTATTTGTTTGTGTATTATGGGTGGGTGTATGTTGGGAATGATTTTTGGGCTATGTTCATGTTTATGGGAATGTTTATGTTGCTTAGTATATTAGAACTAGGCTTGAAACAAGTTCGGATATGATTTGGGGACTGAAAATGATGTTAGTTACAAAGTTAGTTGTTCATGCGCCCAAATAGTACCTATACGCCTAGAAAGGTGCCAAAACGCCTAAGTATTTGCCCATGCGCCCAACTGCCCGGACGCCAAGGTGCCCATGCGCCTAAGTCAGGCTTATGCGCCTGCATAGTGTCCATGCGCCTAAGTTTCCCTAGACACCTAAGTTGCCCATGCGCCTAAGGGTTAATGCGCCCGTATAGTGCTCATGCACCTAGAATTTCCCCATGCGCCTAAGTGTTCCATGCGCCTAAGAGGTCATGCGCTCGCATAGTAGCCATGCGTCTGCATAGTTCCCATGCGCCTAAACACTTATAATTTATTCTGAAATTTAGAAAGGAAGGGGATTTTAGGTTATGACTAGGGAGGTTCTAGGGGATGATGTATGGTGTTATATGATGATGTATGATGTTATATGATGATATGTGATGTTGTTCTGTATGTTTCTGATCTTTTTCTTTATGTTCATTATTACGTATTATTACGTGGCTTTACGTAGTGTGATTATATTAATGAACGTAAAGTATATCTTAACAAAGTGAAAGAGTTAATGATAATGAAGAGTGGAACATAAGGAAGAATGAATGAAAGCATGAATGAACTAATAAAAAGTATTGCAAGCAAATGTTAGGAGGTGCACACCCAATGAAGGGTGTTAGCTCAACTGTGTGCGGTTTAGCTAACCCGAAAGGATGCACACAGGGGTCTAACCTTTGTGATTGATCAGATGTATGGGACATTTGTCGCTTGCCCCGGTACTGGTGCCCGCCTTGTGCATCATGTTAGAAGTCTATTTATAGACTTCGACCCAGTACCCGCCACGTGCATGATGTTTGGGGTATAGCACATGGCATTGGTCCGGAATGAAAATTGAAAGATAATGATAAATGTACGAAATGTACGGTATGAAAGAGAATGGATGAATGATAAGAAATGGCGTACAATGAAGAATGATGTAAGATAATAATAAACATTATCTATGTGTACGTAGGATGTGTGATCACGAATGAACGTAAAGGAAGGTTTTAAACGAAAGAAAAGTATTATATTCTATAAAACTAGAACTCACTCAGCAATGCTGACTTTTATGTGTTTTCCAGTTGGCAGGTAAGAGTTGCTGAGGATGACACGGGTGCAGCTAATTGGCAAGTTTTGGATGGCATCCATTTTATATCATAATGATGTTTTTGTGTTGTAATGCAACCAAACCAGATTTTGTAATGTTTAAGAATGTTGTATTATTTGGCAAAAGCAATTATCAATATATGATATGATTTTAGTTAAATGATTCCGCTACGTTGTTTAAATAAAGTTTTATGTATTTTTAAATATGTTATGCAATGATTATCCAACTGTAAGCGTTCCGGAAACGGGGCCTTACAAGTTGGTATCAGAGTCTAAGTTTAAGAGAATTGGGTAAAATATTTTTAAAAACCTAAACTTTAACTGAGAATAGGACAAATAGAAGATGCAAGCCCAAGTAGCTACGTGCCATCAGGTATTTTCTTTAATGTTAACCGGTATTATGCGCGCATGTTATTTGATCTTTGTGCTCTTAGTAGATTTAGAAACTGATGCAGTCAGGATAGGAAATGCTTGGGGTATGAAGAGTAAAGTAAGTGGCTAATCATAACTGGCCACTGTAATTAGAGACTTACTATACTTAACATAAACTGAGCTATTAACTTGAATGACCAAGTTGGTGTTTGGATCTTATAGCGTGTTTAGAGGATGACGAGAGGTAGATATTCAAAGGCTTTACAAGGTGGAGGTCGTGGTGGACGTGGTGCTGCACTACGGGTCACTAGAAGCAGAGCCAAGACTGGTGAAACGGCTCTTGAAGGGCCCGAGATCCATCACCACGAAGGCGGCAACGAGAGGGTTAATCTAAGGGCCTCAGTGAAGGAGGCTGTTGTTAAGGAGGTTCACCAGGTTATGAAGACAATCCTACCGTCTATGGTAACCAAAGTGATCAGAGCTGTGAGGGAGGATGATAAGAAAGAAAAGAAAATGACTACGAGAGAAAGAGAGCAACCATAGACTGAGACGGTTGTCTCTAGCGATGAGGAGGAGGAGCATGTGCAGGAAACAACACGAGGCTGTAATTATGGGGCGTTCCAGAGGTTAAACCTCCGACCTTTGATAGCAATGGCACTGTTGCTGCTGCTCATCGATGGTTGAGGGAGATAGAAGTTGTGCTCGATATCAGTGAGTGCAGGGAGGAACAGAAGGTGAAGTTTACCACTCAGTCATTCGTGGACTCGGCCTTGTGTTGGTTGGACAACATTTTCCAGGCCGAGGGTAGTAGGGAGATAGGAAGAATAAGGTGGAGTGAGCTGAAAAAGTTGGTGATTGAGGAGTTCTGTCCTCACAGGGAACTTGATAAGGTTGAAAGGGAGTTCCTGCAGCTGGAGGCGGGAACCATGACACACCAGCAGTATACCACCAAGTTTAACGAAATGGCAAGGCTGGTGCCAGATCAGGTGACGCCCCTATCGCGAAAGATTAAGGATATATCCAGGGCTTGCCGGGGGATATCCGCAGACACATGATCGTCGGCCCGCCGAGCACTTTTAGGTTGGTGGTTGATCTGGCGGGAAGGCTGTATGATGAGCGAGAGGTGGCAGTGGTTAAGGTAAGCATAAAGGGTGGCAGTTACAAGAACTAGAACAGGAAGCGGTTTGGACGGGGTGGTGTCCCTCCAAACAATAAGAGTGCACGGGTGGACGACTGGCGTATAGCCACACCCGATGCGGGGTCGAAAAGGTGCGGTAAGAGCGGGAAGGAGCATACTGGAGAGTGTAGATGGGGATCAAATGTCTATTTCAAGAATTGTGGGGTTACGAGGTGTTTTAACTATAATAAAATGAGCCACATGAGTAGGGACTGTAACGAGATCGGAAACACGGGGATGTAACGAGATCGGGATCATCATAACACCCCCGCTAAAAGCGGAAACACGGGGATGTAACGAGATCGGGATCATCATAACACATGGTAAGCGATAGAGATGCAATATAATAAATGATGACAAGCGTGTCATGACGACACCCAACAACAAGGGGACTTGTGTCGTGTTTAGTCAATATTCACGACAACATAGTCGTAAGCATAAACATGTTAATTGATTCACATAACAAAGAAGATAACATTGTAATGTAAATTGGGGAACAAGTATCAAAAGAATGTAATTGTTTAATCAGACTACAAAATTTTTCAAAATAATTGTTTGTCAAATATGTTAAGACTCAAAATTGCATCCTATGGTCTCCACTAAGGCAGCACACCTAGATTCTCAATTTCCATGATTACCTGAAAAGATATGCTCAAAATGGTCAACAAAATTGTTGGTGAGCTCGCAGGTTTAAATAGTAAATAAGTAATTGATGTTGTATAGTAAATGATGTGGAATACCGTGCATACAGTTATAAGTAAGTAAAATCACATGACAATGAGCTTTGCAACCAAACCTAGCGACGTACACAAAGATATTGTCGGAATATATTCACCCAAGGGCCCGTTCCTGGCAACTGATGGTACTAACTAGTATACCAACGAACAAGGGTGGGGGTGTCAACCCAGTAGTATTACCAATACCTATCCGTCGGTTCCCACACTGGAATTAAATAGTTGCAAAGAAAGAACCATACAGCAGACCCAAGCATGCATCAGATAAGTACTTGCAAAACGGTATCACGTTGATTCCAAGTATGTAAATTGTACAACATTGAAATGGGTGAGCATACTTTTCCCCCAAGTTGTAAATGATTGAAATATTGTAAGCGTAAAAAGAGGCCAAGAAACTCACTTGTTAAGTGGTAAGTATGCATGATCAGAGTATCCAAATGTTGTATGCAAATGAACGGTCAAACACCTATTGACAGTTATTGTTAAGCAGTAATGATATGTATAAAGCGTATAATAATGTTCGGTCGATTCGGGTTGTATCGGTTGGGTCGCGTGTAACACACACAAACAGAAACGCGTACTAGATCTTATGTAGATCCAAGTACTAGACATCGTCACCATTGCTGATGATATTTGTGTAAAAGTTTCATTGTTATTGAAGAAGTATTTGATAAATATTAGTAGTTACAAATCGGTTATTGATACTTGTAAAATGTTAAGTTAATTTAATTTGGAATAACATTAGTAAGTTTGATAATGTTGATTTTAACATTTTCATTAGTAATGGCAACCGTGTCGATGTCACCTTAACATCACACGACATACACACACCACACGCAAGAAGGAATCCACACACAACAACTTTAGTCGCAAGACAGGACAAGACGCACGACTCAACACTCTATTCGCACGAATCAACCCTCAATCGTACGAATCAGCTTCATTTGTACGGTTGAACCTTCATTCGTACGACTGGCATTCAGTCGTACCACATAGCACCCAATCGCATGACTCAACCTCCATACGCACAAATCAACCTTCATTCGTACAAATCAACTTCATTCGTACGACTGAACCTTCATTCGTGCGATTGGCCTTCAGTCGTGCGATACACGCACAATCGCACACATTCATTCACTCGCATGAATCAATCGCACACACACACGCAGTCGCACGACTCAGTCGCACGACACACCCACTCGCACAACTCAGTCGCACGATTGACTTAGACGCATGATTCAGTCGCACGACTCACCCAGTCGCACGGCTCAATCGCATGACAGACCCAGTCGCCTAAACAGCAGAATCATGACTGCTGAGGGGCTGAGCAGCCTCCGGCTGCTCCGAGCATGGGTTTTACACAACAAGGACTTCCAGAAACACACTACAAACATACACAAACAAGAAGAACACGCAGAAAGACATCACACGCACCCACACGACCTCATGTGTTTGGGTTGAACCCGAACACCCGAAACCCTAGTTTAGACAGCCGTGAATAAGCAAGAAAAGGGACAACCAAGTCGTCTACCTACTAGAATGGAGTAGACTCGGTTGTAAATGGAGTCTAGACAGTGAAAACGAGACCAAACGGGGCGGTTTTGGTGCAAGGGTGAAGAAGAAAGGTGAAGGAGAAGAAGATGAAGAAGAAGGTGAAGTGAATGAGGCTAGGGCTGGAATATGGGTTTATATACCCAGCCCAAGTTTGCAAAATGTCGATTTTAGTCCCTGCACTTAACCCCCGAGTTTCCCAAATTTTATTTCGGTTGAAAAACGACTTTATTAGGTTAGTTATATTAATGATAAAAATGTATTTAATGATATTTATAACTTAAAAATGGTTTATTAGTGACGTTATAAAAATGATATATTTAGCGGTAACGACAACGAAAGTTGTAAAAGTTTTTAAAGATAGCACACGTTCACAATGAAAGCACAAGCACAACGATGATAAAGCAAGCATAATATCCACACAAGGAGTTTATAAAGATGAGGAATGAACAAGCGAAGAAAAGTTAATGGAGTCCACGTTAACTGATGGACCTTTTGGTGACGGATATCACAGGCTGAGAGTTCTGGAGCGAAGAAGACAACCGGAACTGAAGGGTAGAAGGCGAGCGCTAGAGCTTTCACGACGACCTAGGAGGAGGCTAGGACGGACCCTGATGTTGTGTCAGGTACGTTTCTAGTAAACCAAACTCTTGCTTCCGTGTTATTTGATTCTGGTGCTAGTAAGAGTTTTATTTCAACTGCTTTCTGTGCTAATTTTCCTGTTAGAAGTATAAGCATTGAGGAGCCTTTCAATGTAGAAACTGTCATAGGTAAGTCTACCAGGATTTCTGATCTGATAGAAGGTTGTGACATAGAACTAGAAGGTCATAAGTTTCCTGTTAGACTGTTTGTGATGACCTTAGGCGTGTTCGATGTAGTCCTAGGAATGGATTGGTTAGCGGACTATGAGGCGAATATTGTGCGTCGCAAGAAGATAATGCGACTGACAGCGCCTGATGGGAGTTCGGTGACGATTTACGGTGATCGAGTCACTACGATCCCGAAGGTGATTTTGATGGCGGTGGCGGGAAAATGCATGAGGTGTGGATGTAGTGCCTACCTGGCTTATGTGAAGGATATGGACACGTCAGTACCACAAATGTCTGACGTACCGGTTGTGTGTGACTTTCCCGATGTGTTCCCAGAAGATTTACCAGGTGTGCCACCGGACCACGAGATCAAGTTCCAGATTGACTTGATACCCGGTGCCCAACCTGTTGCTAAGGTGTCGTATTGTTTAGCTCCCTCCGAGATAAAAGAGTTGATGACTAAACTACAAGAGTTGCGTGATAAGGGGTTCATTCGACCGAGTATCTCTCCATTGGGTGTTCAGGTCTTATTTGTCAAGAAGAAGGGCGGTAGTATGAGCATCGACTACTGTGAGTTAAACAAGTTGACGGTGAAGAATTGCTATCTATTACCAAGGATTGATGACTTGTTTGATCAGCTCCAAGGTGCCAGTTGGTTCTCGAGGATAGATCTGTGATCTGGTTATCATCAGCTGAAGGTGAAAGAGCAGGATATTCCTAAAACAGCTTTGCGTACGCGTTATGGACACTACGAGTTCCTTGTGATGTCTTTTGGTTTAACTAACGCGCCAGCTGCTTTTATGGATTGATGAATCAGGTGTGCCGGCCGATGCTAGATAAATCAATGATTGTGTTTATCGTTGATATTCTGATTAATTCGAAGAGCGAGGAGGAGCATGCCGGTCACATTCGGGAAGTGTTGGAGACGCTTAGAAGGGAGAAGTTGTATTCTAAGTTCTCCAAGTACGCATTCTGGTTGCGCGAATTTCAGTTTTTGGGTCACGTGGTGAATCCTGAAGGGATTATGGTAGACCCGGCTAAAGTGGAAGCAGTGATGCAATGGAATTCTCCAAAGACGCCATCCGAGATTCGTAGTTTCTTGGGGTTGGCGGGCTATTATATAAGATTCATCCAAGACTTCACCAAGATAGCTTCTCCGTTGACCAAGCTGACCCCTAAGGATGTGAAGTTTGTATGGGGTCAAGGACAAGAGAAGGCTTTTGTAGAGATAAAGGCAAGGTTGATGCAAGCTCCAGTCTTGTCATTACCCAAAGGAAGCAAGGACTTGGTAATCTACTCTGATGCTTCTTACTTGGGGTTGGGTTGCGTGTTGATGCAGCGAGGAAATGTTATAGCTTACGCATCCCGACAATTGAAGGTTCATGAGGTTAACTACCCTACTCATGATTTGGAGCTAGCGACTGTGGTCTTTGCATTGAAGATTTGGAGGCACTACTTATATGGGACGAAGTGCACTATCTTCACCGACCATAAGAGCTTGAAGTACTTCTTCGAACAGAAGGATTTGAATATGAGGCAAAGACGATGGTTAGAACTTATAAAGGATTATGATTGTGAGATCCATTACCATCCGAGCAAGGCCAACGTAGTGGCAAATGCCCTTAGCCGAAAGAAAAGACCTGAACCGATCCGGGTGAAAGCTTATCAATTGGTTATGACCTATGATGTGATGAAACAAGTCAAATAATTCCAAGATGAGGCGTTGAAGGAAGATCGCCTTAACTCCGAAAGGATGAGAGGTCTAGTCGCAAAGTTTGGAGAAAACACTCTCGATGTTAGAAGCCGATCTGGGCAGATGTGGATTCCTTGTTATGGGGATCTACGTGGAAAGATTATGGGTGAGGCTCATAAGACTCGATACTCCATTCATCCCGGTGCTACAAAGATGTATCAGGATATGAAGAAAGATTATTGGTGGCCGGATATGAAGCGCGACGTAGCGAAGTACGTGAGTAAGTGCCTTACTTGCTTGCAAGTGAAGGCAGAACATCAGAAGATGTACGGGAAGATCCAACCTTTGGATATACTCGAGTGGAAATAGGAGCACATCACCATGGACTTCATCACAAAGCTACCTCGTACAACAAGAGGGTATGATGCTATATGGGTGATCGTCGACCTTTTGACGAAGAGTGCTCACTTCCTACCAATTCGTGAGACGTATTCATCCGAGAGGTTAGCGGATCTATTCATCAAGGAGATTGTAACTCGTCATGGTGTACTGGTGTCTATTGTGTCTGACCATGACATTCGGTTTACATCCAAGTTTTGGTAGAGATTTCATGATGCAATGGGGACGAGGTTACACATTAGCACAGCTTATCATCCATAGACGGATGGTCAGTCAGAGAGAACCATTCAGATGCTTAAGGATATGCTCCGAGCATGTGTCATTGATTTTGGAGGAAGTTGGGACGACCACTTACCGTTAGCCGAATTCTCATACAATAACAATTTTCATACCAGCATCGGTATGCCCCCTTATGAGATGTTATATGGTAGGAGACGTAGAACGCCCATATGTTGGGGTGATATTCGTCAGAAGGAGTTAGGGAGCATCGAAATGATTGAGGATACGACTGAGAACCTGGAAAAGATCAAGGCCTTTATGAAGGCAGCAAAAGATAGACAAAAGTTATATGCTGTCAAAAGACGAAAACCAATTAAATTCAAGGTGATAAGGTTATGCTGAAGGTTTCACCTTGGAAGGGTATCATTCGGTTTAGAAAGCGGGGCAAGTTGAGCCCGAGGTACATAGGGCCTTTCCGAATCATTGCTCGTGTAGGAGAGGTGACCTATAGGTTGGGACTACCGGATGAGTTAAGTGGAAATCATCCAACATTCCATATATCTCATCTGAGAAGTGCTTAGATGATAAGGATATAGTTGTACCACTGGGGGACATTGAGGTAGACGAGCGGCTTAATTATGTGAAGCAACTAGTGGCGATCATTGATCGGAAGGAGAAGAGATTACGGAATAAAGTGATTCCCTTGGTGCGAGTACAGTGGAAACATAGAAAGGGATCCGAGTCTACGTGGGAGACTGAAGAAGAGATGAGACAGCATTACCCACATCTATTCGAGGAGTAACAGGTTTCGGGGACGAAACCTATATAAGGGGGGTGGACTTGTAACACCCGAAAATTTTAAAAGAAGAATAACAAGAAAGAAAAACAAAGAAACCCAAGTTGAGGGGTTAAATGTATAAAAAGGATAAACAATATAATATTTTGTACAAAAGTAACATGGCCTCCCATTCCCATGTTACATCACTTTTTTGCATACAGATCTAGGAAGAGAAAGAACTGAATTCTAGGGTTTTAGAGAGAAGAAGAAGAGTAGAAGCTGATTTAAGGTTAGTTTTGGTGTTTTGATGTGTTCTTGACTAATTTTCAGTCTCGGGTATGTGTTTTATGTGTTTGGTTGTGTGTTTTTGGGTTGTTTAGGTGTTTGAACTCATTGAGCATTCGGGTTTGAAGACGTCATACACGGAAGTTGCAAGAGGTGAGTTCTAGATCCCCGTTTTTACATGTTTTAACTTGTTTTGGGGCTGGAAATACATATTGTAACCTTTTTATTAAATGTGGGTGTGTACTCGTATGTATTTGTGTGTGTATTATGGGTGGGTGTATGTTGGGAATGATTTTTGGGTTATGTTCATCTTTATGGGAATGTTTATGTTGCTTAGTATGTTAGAACTAGGCTTGAAACATGTTCGGATATGATTTAGGGACTGAAAATGATGTTAGTTACAAAGTTAGTTATTCATGCGCCCAAATAGTACCTATGCGTCCAAATTGTACCCATGCGCCTAGAAAGGTGTCAAAACGCTTAAGTAATTGCTTATGCGCCCAACTGCCCGGACGCCCAGGTGCCCATGCGCCTAAGTCAGGCTCATGCGTCTGCATAGTGTCCATGCGCCTAAGTTTTCCCAGACCCCTAAGTTGCCCATGCGCCTAAGGGTTCATGCCCCCGTATAGTGCTCATGCTCCTAGAATTTCCACATGCGCCTAAGAGGTCATGCGCCTACATAGTGGCCATGCGCCTGCATAGTTCCTATGCACCTAAACACTTAGAATTTATTCTGAATGTGGAAAGAAAGGGGATTTTAGGTTATGACTAGGGAGGTTCCAGCGGATGATGTATGATGTTATATGATGATGTGTGATGTTGTTCTGTATGTTTCTGATCTGTTTCTTTTTATGTTCCTTATTACGTATTATTACGTGGCTTTACGTGGTGTGATTATATTAATGAACGTAACTTATTATCTTAACAAAGTGAAAGAGTTAATGATGATGAAGAGTGGAACATAAGAAAGAATGAATGAAAATACAAATGAACTAATAAAAAGTCTTGCAAGCAAACGTAAGGAGGTGCACACCCAATGAAGGGTGTTAGCTCAACTGTGTGCGGTTTAACTAACCCAGAAGAATGCACACAGGGTCTAATCTTTGTGATTGATCAGATGTATGAGATATTTGTCGCTTGCCCCGGTATTGGTGCCTGCCTTATGCATGATGTTAGAAGTCCATTTATAGACTTCGGTCCAGTACCCGCCATGTGCATGATGTTTGGGGTATAGCACATGGCATTGGTCCGGAATGAAAAGTGAAAGATAATGATGAATGTACTGAATGTACGGTATGATAGAGAATGAATGAATGATAAGGAATGACGTACGATGAAGAATGATGAAAGATAATAATAAATATTATTTATGTGTACGTATGATGTGTGATCACGAATGAATGTAAAGGAAGGTTTTAAATGAAAGTAAAGTATTATATTTTATAAAACTAGAACTCACTCAGCAACGCTGACTTTTATGTGTTTTCCAGTTGGCAGGTAAGAGTTGCTGAGGATGGCACGGGTGCAACTACTTGGCAAGTTTTGGATGGCATCTATTTTATATCATAATGATGTGGTGTTGTAATGCAACCAAACCATATTTTGTAACGTTTAAGAATGTTGTATTATCTGGCAAAAGCAATTATCAATATATGAAATGGTTTTAGTTAAATGATTCCGCTGCATTGTTTAAATAAAGTTGTATGTATTTTTAAATATGTTATGCAATGATTATCCAACTGTAAGCGTTCCGGAAACGGGACCTTACACGGGGGTTGGTGGAAATTGAAATCCTTCAATATTTGGAAGGGTTTTGAAATCTTTTATTCAAAGGAATTTGAGGGAATTAATTCCAAATCCTTTCGCAACCAAACACGTTAAAAATGAAATGCAAATTCCAATTCCAATGCATTCCTACCAACCAAACACAGTGGCCATGAAATTCAGATTCCAATTACATTGAATTTCATTTTAGTCCTACATGCCAAACGCCCCCTTAGATCTTCAACCCTTTGTAAGATCTTTCGATTATAAAAGTCAAAGTGATGAACAACTGTCGACACACAACTTCAAGTTTCTTAAAAAACCCTTCAAGTTTGTTAGAACCATATGCTTGGATCTGTTACGCATGCATGGAAGCCATCATAAAAACCTCGATGCGGTTACCTTTAAAAGACGCTATCTTAGTCTACCATGAGTGTGTCTCTATGTGAATCAATGACTTACCTTATTAATCATCAAGCAATTCTCTCTCAAGTTGTAACAATCTAATTTCATTTCTAGATTTAATTCTCTATCTAGTGTTCTTCTTTGTTAATCATCCAATCCCCAAGTGTTGTAGATTGAGATTTGTAGATACCTTTTATAAAAAACTGCTTTGTAGTGGAAGCCAAAAATATACAAAAACTTACAATAAAAAAATATATTACAACTCCACCACTGAGAGTTCAATTGCAAGTACCATGAAATCAAACAAGCAATAGTGCGTCTAATAAAACCCAAACCTAAAGTTACTAAATTAGGATACTAGTTGGGTATAGTAGATTTCAATTTCATGATTCCTCTAATAATATTCGGAGGTAAGCAACCGAGGTCAAGGAGGTGTTACTCAATATACGTGAAGAATCCAAGCTTGATCTAAACTGAAATACTTTTCCTCTTATTTTAAGCCTCACAAGTTTGGCTCTAGCTTATTAAAGTTTTCGACTTCACATTATAACGAGGTGTAGAATTTAATACCCTTACACTACAAGATTTTTGCCCTATCGCGACGACACATGTCGTCGCCATAGGTGTCATTTGTCGTCGCCATAACCTGTCGCGACGACATGTCGTCGCGATAGTGATAGTCGCCCGTAGTTTCGTCGCAATAGGTCAAAAAAAGTCGTCGAGGTAGACTTTGTTGCCATTGTCACCTATCGCGACGACATGTCGTCGCGATAGGCTCGTCGCTATTAATTTTTCCCCAATTTTTTAATTCAAAAATTAAAATAAAATATCTAATCCGTGGACCCTATGGCGACGACATGTCGTCGCCATAGGTATTTTAATATAATAAATAATAAAAATAGAAAATATATAAAATTAATAAAATTATTTTCTAATTTACCTATGGCGACGACATGTCGTGCCATAGGGTTCCTGATTAAATAATTTAATTTTTAAATTTTGATTTTTTTCAGGTTTTTTACCTAAATAATTTACCCAAATCAGATACGCAGAAATAAAACCTAAATATTATCAATACTTAAACGTAGATCAAACAATTCTAATTAAGTACATACCAAAGAAGACAAAAGTATCAAACTAAACATATCTTAAGTTTTTACAACCCTAACAAATTAACTTCCTAATTATTGTCATCTTCATCATCTTCGTCGTTATTGGTATTATGTTTTCTTCTTTCAAATTCATTCATCCTTTCTTGCATTTCTCGCATTTCTCGCATTTGTTGCTTTATTGCTTCCATTTCTTGTTTCGAATGTGATGATGACCCGCTTGATATATGCACACATACATACGCACACTTTAGTGAAATCTAAAATAATCATAATTAATTTTACGTGTAACATTAAATCTATAGTGACAGTATCCCAGTAGATTTATGAATCTTGGTTATATGAAAATTGAGCTTTTAATAGATAACAATTTATATTGACTGGTTAAGATTATAAATAATTAAAGAAGTTTACTAAATTCACAAGATAAACCATTGAATGTATATGTTTATTTTGATTGTCTATTTATATATATCATGTTTAGAGCATTCACAACCCATGCCTTATATTTATGTGAGTGTGAGTCCTTAAATTATATGAGATGGTTTTGAGTAGTTGTGAAGGAGAGAGAAAATGTTACTGTTCATCTGTAAATTTAAAGATTCACTGTTCAACCCTTATAAATTTTTTAATATTTTTAAAAATGGTTGTGAGTGAAGGAGAGAGAAAAGGTAATAAAAAATGTATAAAAATATATTATTAAATTGAAAGGAGAGAAAAGAAGTGATGATTTTTAGTGTAATTATATGGATAAAGATAAGGATTGAGATGTGAATGCTCTAATATGTGTCATATTTGAAAACAATATATATGTCTGATAATTAAAATATACTATCATTTTTATATAACACCTACCTATGACGCCCATCGATGAAGTAGTTCTAAATTGTATTATTCTAATAATTTTGATGGACTACGAAGATCAAATTTAGAATAATATATTATATATGAATTCAAATATGCAAATATAGTGAAACAATCAAACTGATATGAACTTAAATGTAGGTGATGATTTTATAGACCTAAAAAGGGTCTTAAATAGAACAAGAAACATGCAACGCAAATTACTAACAACGTCCCAAAAAAAGTGAAATAGAAAACAATAAAATAGGCTAATGAAAAGCACGTGGTTGACTCCTTCAAGCTTTATGCAGAATCTTTAATGGATACTTATTGGCATTCCCACATGCATATAAGATTCCACATGCATGCAGATTCCCACGTGCATGCAATACTATCCCTTCAATCCCTTACCCACACTTGACTAAGGAAACTCATCAAGTTTCTCTTTGATGCTACATACTCCCAACTTTTTCATTAAATTAAAAATTCTTCTCGGCTTAAGGGTTTTTGTAAGGATGTTCGCGACTTGCTCACTTGAACCACAATGTTCTAGAGATACGACTCCATCTTTAACAAGATGACGAAGAAAGTGAAACATTACTCCAATGTCCTTGTACCTATGATGAAACACCAGGTTCTTGAAGAACTTGATGGTAGATGTGTTATAACACTTAATTATCATAGTTTCATGATAATGTTATCATGTCTTGCTTCTTTGATGACCATGCAACTTCTATCTTGTTCCAAAGAATTGAAAGACATAACCAAATATACTTTTCTTGTTGTTAACATCATCGGCAAAATTACTATGTGTAAATACTTCAAGTGTCTCCTTCCCTCCATTATTATACCAAAACCTATAATCATAATGTTCCTTGTAAATGTCTTAATACGTTCTTCACTGCATAGTGTATTTCAGTTGGATCCACACTAAATCTCACTAAATCTACTTACGAGATTCACTTCCAACTGCAGTTCTAGCCTAGTAATGGTGATGTACATGAGGCTCCTGATTATTTTCTTAAAACGTGTTGTATTAGTTCTAGCACCTTCACTTTCTACCTTTGAACCATTGGATTTGCTAGTGGATTGCATTCCTCTATAATAAATCTTCTCAATATTCATCATCATACTTTTGTTGTGAAATGTGAGTTCCCTTATTGGTCTTCAATCCTTCTATGCACAGAAATAAGTTTTTATATCGCTAAACCTAGCTTTTGGTGCTTGTTCTAGATCGTATAGAATCTTTCAAAGCTTGTAAACCTTGTACTCATTTCCTTTGCTTAGATATCCACAAGCGTGTTCCGTGTAAACATCCTCATGCAGAGTTCCATGCAAGAAGATAGACTTTACGTCCATTTAAGGTATTGTCCACCCTCTTTGCTTAGATATCAGCTTGATTGTATCCATACTTGTTATTAGTGCATACACTTCCATTTAATAATTACCAGCTCTTAATTGAATGAAGAGTTATTATATGTATTACATGATCAGTAAGATATTACAGCAAACAATATATAGGATGAGAAGTTACATAAAAGGCCCTAAGTAAATCAAGATAAGACCATAACAACCCCAAACTTATTATTATCTAACATCCCCCCGCAAGCTGAACGGTGGTGGACCAATACGAAGCATTTGACGAAATATGTTGAATTGAGAACTTGGAAGACTCTTTGTAAAGATATCAGCCACCTGAAGCTTGGTAGGAACAAATTTCGTTGCAAGTTTTCCCACGCTACCAACTCACGTAAGAAGTGATAATCAAGATCTATATGTTTCGCCCGCTTGTGTGAAACAGGGTTTTGAGTGAGAAAAATAGCACTTTGATTGTCACAAAGGATGGTTGGACGACCTGGTGGTAAAGCATGAAGTTCTTGAAGAAGATGAGTCAACCAAACGATTTCTGCAGCAGTGTTTGCCATGGCTCTATATTCAGATTCACAACTAGAAGGGGCAACAGTTGGTTGCTTTTTAGCACTCCACGAAATTAAATTACCCCCCAAGAAAATAGAATAACCATAGGTAGATCGTCTAGTTTCCAAACAACGAGCCCAATCAGCATCCGAGTAACCAAGTAAGGAAGTGTGAGTGGGACGACTGTAGTGTAATCCAAAGGAAATGGTTCCCTTAAGATAGCGCAGTATTCTCTTGACTTCTTGAAAGTGAGCAATGGTGGGAGCATGAAGAAATTGACTGACTTGATTTACCGCATATGCAATGTCAGGTCTCGTGATCGTCAAATACTGGAGAGCACCTACAATGGAACGATAATGTGTAGCATCTGGAAATGGTGATCCTGTAGACACAAAAGACACATTGGTGCTTAAAGGTGTTGGTGCAGGCTTAGCATCCAACATCTTAGCACGAGTCAAAATATCCAAGGTGTATTTAGATTGATTGAGGAAAAGACCATGTTGGGTGTAGGTAACCTCCAATCCCAAAAGGTAGTTGAGTTTCCTAAGATCCTTAATAGCGAATTCTTTGTTTAGACATGAAATGAAAGAGGTCATGATGGAGTTTTGGTTTCCGGTTAGAATAAGATCATCAACATAGACAAGGAGGTACATGACACAAGAGTCACGTTTGAAGATAAACAAAGATGGGTCCGCACGACTGCAAGTAAACCCATAATTTGTGAGAAACATGCTGAGACGATGAAACCAGGCCCGGGGAGCTTGTTTCAGCCCATATATAGCTTTGTTTAGCTTCCACACATTGAGACGGAAACTGAGTGTCAACAAAACCCATAGGTTGTTCCATATAAACGCTCTCAATAAGATGCCCATGGAGGAAGGCATTATTGACATCCAACTGATGAAGCATCCAGCCGTTGATAACAGCTAACGCAAGAACAGTGCGCACGGTGGCAGCTTTGACAACTGGACTAAAGGTGTGGGAATAGTCAAGACCGGGAACTTGTGTAAATCCTTGCGCTACAAGTCTCGCTTTGTAGCGCTCAACAGTTCCATCAGCTTTAAATTTAGTTCTATAAAACCATTTGGAACCAACCATATTAACATTAGGTGGATGAGGGACAAGTGTCCATGTATTATTTTTACGAAGAGCATCAAATTCATTCCCCATTGCACGTACCCATTTTTCCTCTTTAGAGGCAGCATGGTATGTCTTAGGGTCAGTTGTGGCAAATAAAGCTTGATGAAGAGGAATGTCTTGTATATGTGCCAAGTCAACAAGATGACGGGGTTTAAATATCCCCGATTTAGCACGTGTCATCATCGGGTGAGATGAGAGGGTTGGTGCAACAGGAACCGGAATATCATTTGGTGGTGATGCCACATTTAATGGAGCGGTAGAAGAGTTGGGTGAGGAGGGTGGAGTGGTGGATGGAGTTGTGGAGGGTGTGGAATGTGGAGATTGGTTTAGAAGATTCGGATCCAAGGGTATAGAATGAGATGGGCCGATGGTTTCTGGGCAAGAGGGTTAGGCTGAGATGGGCCGTGGGAGGTAGGTGAGTTGGATATTGGGCTGCCAGTAGGCTGGGCAACGGGTGTAGTATGCTGCTCAGAATCTGGAGGAGGGTTCACAGGTGGAAAAAAAGGGACAGTGGCGGGAGAGGTTTGTGGTGATAGGTTTGGTTGAGAGTCTTTTGTGGGTGTTGCAGAAGGGTTTGGAAAATGGAGATTTGGTTGTTGGTTAACACAAGAATTGATGTCAATAAAAGTAGTTACCTCAAGTTTAGTAATAGGTGATGCATTGGTGGTGTTGTCAAAAGGGAAATGATGCTCATCAAACCGAGCATTTCGGGTAACATATATTCGAGAGGTGCACGTGTCAAGACACCGATACCCTTTATATTTGGAACAATACCCAACAAAAATGCATGGAATGCTCCTAGGGGATAGTTTATGAGGAGCATAATCACGAAGATAGGGAAAGACACGACAACCAAACGACCGAAAAGCAGAATAATTCGGTTGTTGTTTGTAAAGGATTTCAAATGGTGATTTTCCATGGAGCAATGTAGTGGGTAGACGATTTATTATAAAAACAGCCGAAGAAAAAGCATTCACCCAATATTGGGCAGGAAGTTTGGCATGAAACAACATTGCCAAACCAGTCTCAACAATATGTCTATGCTTCCTTTCAACACGACCGTTTTGTTGGGGAGTATATGGGCATGACATACGATGAAACGTGCCATTTTGTTCAAACATTCTTTGAACACGGTTATTTGTAAATTCCGTGCCACCGTCACTTTGAAAAGTTTTAATTTTTGAAGAGAATTGAGTTTGAACAAACGGTATAAATATAGACAAAGCATCAACAAAATCCGATTTTGCCCGTAATGGGTATAACCAAGTAAATCGAGAGTAATCATCAACAAACGCCACATAATATGAAAAATTATCAACTGATTTCACCGGGGATGGTCCCCATAAGTCACAATGTATTAATTCTAATGGTGAAGAAGCCCGTTTATTATTAAAGACAAAAGGTTGCCTTTTTGATTTGGCAAGTTCACAAGGGCTACAAAGACCGGGTTTAGGTAACACCGAAGTAAACGACAAAGAACCATTATTTTTGAGCAATGAAACTACATCAAAATTAACATGCCCAAGTCGGGAATGCCATATTTCAAAAGAAGCTTTTGGACACGATTGAGAAGTCACAAGAGCTTCATGATTGTCGCGAAGAACATAAAGGCCGTCTTCACGGCATCCCTTGGCTATTGTTTTCTTGGTTCGACGATCCTGAATGTAAAAATATGGATGAGAAAAAACGACATCAACCGGATTATCCTCTGTTAATTTGCCAATAGAAAGGTGATTTTTTTTGAGATTTGGAACAACTAAAACATTATTAAGGGAAAGATTACCAAGCAAATTGGTTCTACCAATATGAGAAATTGGTAACGACTCACCATTACCAAAATAAACTTTTTCGTTACCTTGAACCGGGTTGGAATTTGGAAGAGAAGTTGATGCAGGAGTCATGTGTGTGGAGGCACCCGTATCGGCTGTCCAGTCAGGAACAGTAGCATTTAGATTGCACTGCGCATGGAAAGCTTGAGCAATCTGGTCAACAAGGGGCTGAGCAGATGCAGCATACGAGTGAAGATGGTAACATTGAGATGCGAAATGGCCGGGTTTGTGGCATAATTGACAAGTAGGAGGCCTATAACTTTGGTATGGTTGCTGTCCAAAATGATTTTGTTGCTGTCCAAAATTAGTTTTTTGAGACCCACGATAGAAGGGTCGGTTGGATCTGTTGGGGCGAAAAGGTTGCACATTAGATCGTGGCCGGTAAGGATGATTTGGAGATGGATTATTGCCACGTTGGGTCTGATTGTTTGTAGGTCGCATGGACTGGGCAACAAAAGCCACCGAAGGTGGTGCGGTCTCCGAGTGAAGGTGTTTAACAAATAGTTCATGGCTTTCAGCGCTGGCTAACAAGTCAACAAAGTTCGGTATAGGGCGGGTTGATCTAATATTGGTGGAACAACTTTCAAATGACTTACCAAGACCACATAAAAACCAATGGAGTTGATCCATTATGTCCACGGGATGCCCAATCGCATGAAGCTGATCACAAATCGCCTTAAACTCGCGACCGAATTCAGCAACAGTTTTATCACCCTTTTTAAGTGCACGTAAATTGTCACGTAAATTTTGTACCCGTTCAACAGAAGTGTTACAAAAAGCCGCTTCAAGTGCGACCCAAATATCCCGAGCAGTGGATAACCCAACTGTTACGGCGAGAGCTTCTTCCGACAAGGAAGCGTTGATGATGATTATGGCTTGTTGTTCGGCTTGAATCCAAGCGGTGTGTGCGGGGTTAGTTACTTCTTTGTCGTTGTTGGGAATCATCGGTGATGGAGCAGTTTGCTATCCATCAACATGAGACAAGAGTTGTTGATAGGATAGAAGGGGCAACATTTGAGTACGCCAATATATATAGTTGGAACTGGAGAGCTTTATGGCAATCATAGGGGCCAAGCCATTCATTGGAAGAGTGAGATGATTTGAGGAAGAGGCCATTAAACAAAAGAAGAAGAAGGTTGAAGGAATAACAGGAGGAATGATAAGAAACAGAAAGGGGAAAGGAAGAAACAGCAGGAAAGAAAAGAGAAGAAGAAGAGAAAAGGGTGGGAGAAAATGGGAGGGGACGATCTTAGAGGAAACTCAACCACATGGGTGGCTTGATACCATGAATGAAGAGTTATTATATGTATTACATGATCAGTAAGATATTACAGCAAACAATATATAGGATGAGAAGTTACATAAAAGGCCCTAAGTAAATCAAGATAAGACCATAACAACCCCAAACTTATTATTATCTAACATTAATAATATCCCTTAGCCACCAACAGAGCTTCATAATTGTCAACATCTCTTCGTTCATTAATCTTTACCTTGTCGATCCATTTTACTCCATTACATTTATTGTTTTATGGCTGCTTAACAAAATCCTATGTTTGGTTCCTTTTGATGGCTTCAATCTCAACATCCATAACTTCTTTCCATTTGATGCTTTTGACAGCTTATTTGAAGAACACTGGATCTTGAAAAACATCTTCCATGACATTCAGCTCATCTTCAATAATGTTATTGCACCTTATGATGTAGTTTTATAGGTAGGTAGGGGGCTTTCTATGGCAACCCTCCCTTGCTGCTGTAATGCTACTCCTTGCCATGTCAGCTCATAACACTACTGATTCTTGTTGAATGTCAGTCTTTAATGGTACCTTCTTCATCTAGAATAGCGCCATTAATTGAGTCGCCATCACTAACAGCAACGCTTGAGTTACTCTCTTCAACCCATGTCAACTCAGGATCATTTCGCTTAAGGGGTCACATTAGAAAGAGCTTTTTTTGGACACCTATTTAGTACATAATAGGTCCAAACAGTAGCCTCAACCCAAAATACTTTAGGCGTTTCCTTTGCAGCTAAAATAGTGATTACCATAGTTATAACCATCCGGTTTTACATTTTATAACGATGTTATTGTGGTGTAAAGACTGTCGTTAGTTGCCTGCATATACTATATTGTTTACAAAAGCACTGAATGAGTCGGAAAGGGGCTCTCCTCCTCTATTAGTTTGAAATGCTTTAATCACGTTACCCGATTTAGTTTTAACCATCCTTTAAAGATCCATAAAGCATTCTAAGGCCTCTCACTTTTTAGAGATTAGGTAGACCCACCCTTTTCTACTATAAAATCATCTATAAAGCTTAATATGTACCTTTTTTCCACTGTTTGATGCAGGGGCAATAGGTCCATATATATTAGTTTGGACCAGCTCTAGTTTGTCTTTAGCTCTTCATGAGCTATTTTTTGGTATGTCATCCTTGTGTTGCTTCCCTATGAAACAGTACGTGCACACATCCTCATCAACCTTAAACTATGGCATGCCATTCACCATCTCTTTTTGTTGCAGCCTTACCATGCCAAATTTACTCAAATGCCCATGTCATTCATGCTATAATCCAAAAACTTCTTCAATATTAGAAGATTTGTGATATTCAACATTTCTTGCTTTAGTTTCTTTGGAAAAGTTTAGTCAAAGGAAACATGTGATTATCGCTCATATAACTTTGAATGATCAAACCTATTTATGGATAAACAATCTTGCATGTATACAATTGAATGAGAAATTACAAGTCTGTTTATTGTAGTTGTCCAGTACTTAAAAGATTGTTTTTAAGTTCTAGTACATAGTACACATCCTATACAACATACGTAGCATCATTAATATCAATTTCATATAGCCTTTACCACTTACATTTTGATGAGTGTTATTTTCCAGTTTGATTGAGTGACTGAAGCTCAAATCCAGACTCATGAACCTTTCCTTCATCACCTTGAGTCTAGGAACCATAGTGAGCTTCATTTGTTTTCATCTGTTTGCATCATCACCATCCTCTCCTCCTCATCATCATAAATGGCCATGAAAACCATTTTTCACTATCATTAAATTCAGCATAATTGTTTTCCTTATATGTTGGAGATTTAAATTGATAATGTCCTAGTTTATGGCATTTATAACACTAAATATTATCTTTCATGGATGATAGACTACCTCTATCACATACATTTACTCTAGCATTTGAACACCCTTGACAACGTCCTCTAGTGTTTGAGAGTTCTTTATAGTTCACCTTTAGTATGTATTCCTTTTCATTCTTTGGTTTTTTTAACTTTTGTTCGTGAACTAGCAAAATACTTTGTAATTTAACGATAGTTTTTTTTTAACATGCTTTGATTTCTCAATTGATACCACCACAAACAAATATTTCTCATTGAGAGTTCTCAAATTTTCTCAACAATTTTCACGTCTAACATGATTTCACCATTGCTCCTCATTTGATTTGCAACAGTAAGAACTCTTGCAAAGTATTCGGTGATGGTTTCTTCGTTTTTCATCTCATGATTAACAAAATCTCTTTAAAAGCTTTTGAAGCATGGACTTGGTTTCTCTCCTTACCTTCGAACCACTGCTTCAAGTAATTCCAAACAATCTTTAATGAATTCACTCAAAGGTTACCCAATGATAGAGGTAATGCTTAACTTGCAAATCCTTTAAATACAACCGCTCTAGTTTTTTCCTCTGAGATTTATTAGTAGTGATTCCAATCACCAGTTCCTCTATGTCGGGATCAATCAAGCCCCAAAGTTTCTTTGTTCTTAGTAGAATCTCCAGCATACTCTAATGTTCATAGTGACTATTAGATTGGGGCACCTTTAATTTCTCTTCTGTAAATAAAGCTTTGATTCCATGCTTTGATTCTAGAATGAAGGAATCAAATTGATGTAAACTCAAATATTTATAATGATTTTATAGAAGTCAACGAAGACTTAAATTGAACAAGAAACATGTAAATAAATGACTAGCAAACTCCAACAAAAGCGTAACGGAAAAAAATTAAAGAGTCTAATAAAAAGCACGTGCTTGACTCCTTTAGCTAGCCTTTATTCGACATCTTTAACACATACTTCTTGATATTCCCATGTACATGCAAGATTCCATATGCATGCAGATTCCCACGTGCAAGTAATTCATATAGAACATAACAAGTTGCAACACTAGAATAATCATTGGTAGGTAGTCGCTAGTACTCCTTTACTAATATTCAATGGATCTTCTATCGGTGAAAACCATATGTTCTATGGTAGCACATACTCAAATCAACATACCTACTCGTGTTTAAGAGTTTTTGCTCCTAGACGGGTTTGAGACAGTTAGTTCTCTTCATTCACTCTTTTAAATCTTAAAGTTAAAATTCTTATATTTTATACGTAGTTTGTATAAATATAATTCTAATTAATGAAATTTATAAACATTACATCTTCTAATGCGTGATAATAAGGATTCCTTACAATAGTAAGTACAATTGGAATTAAATATAGATTGAATCATGTAACATACAAGGTTAAATAAAAGGTTGACAAATAAACGAATGTAACTGAAACATACAATAACAGGTATCCAAGAAAATTAATAATCATAAAGTATCCTTTCCAAAATCCAATCACCAACAAAACAAAATCACTAATTAACTAGACTTTAATAAAGTTGATTAAAAAAATAAAAGTATTTGTAGAATTTTAACTTGCTAATTTAGGCTTTTAGAACAAATTACACTAGTACAAAAGTAAGTTCTTTTACTGCTGTTATTTGAGTCTTTTAAAACAATTTTTCAATATATATGTTTTTAAAAGTATGAAACCCTTTGTAAAAAACAAGAAAAACGCTTTATTAACTTTCCTAAAACGTCAATTCTAATATCCCATTAGCGCTGTAAAAACTAAATTCACCAATTAAAATTAATTAAAAACAAATCAAATACGACGTTTTTTTATTCCAAACAAATCAATTATAGCTGTTTTTGTTATCTATTGCAGCTTTTTTTCTTATCAACATACAACTCTTTTTCTTATCAAATACAACAATTTTTGAAGGATCGGTTTTTATCACTTAACACTTTCTTGTCTCTCAAACTCACTGGATCACACTCGATTTAGATGATGCAGAATCCTTTCTAAGAGTTGATAATAATATACTAAGTAACTAAGAACACAAGAAGATAATTTTCAAGGTACTTGTATATATTACTTCTCAACTAAAAGTATTACAAGACTCTTACAAGCATGTTACAAGAGTTACAATGAGAAACTATATATACTAGATCCTACAGTCAGATATACTTTGATACCAACTGGAAACCTATGACTAAAGCAAATACTACATTGCTAAAGACAGGGTATCTTAGATAAAATATTATCTAAGATATGGTAGTCATGACATGTCCATGACTTACCTTTTATCACCAAATAAAGTTAGTAACTGTACCAATTGATAAGAAATGAACAGTAGAATAAAGTATAGTTAACTACATAGGCGTGGGAAAGCACCATGCAGTATCTCAGAGATTTGCAGTGGAGTGTCAAAAGGACCATACTTATGTCCACTGGTTCATAGTAGGTTCTTCTGAAGGTTAACTGTCGTCGGAAGAACAAGTTCTTCCGAAGCCAATTATAGTTCAAAAGAGGCTACTTCTTTCCAAGGCTTGAGACATTCTTCAGGTCTTCATACTTCAGAAGTCATTGTCTTGAATTCTTCTAAGTGTTGAACTTCAGAAGAAAGACTTTGTCTTCGAAAGTTGGAGTTTCTCTTCGGAAGCTCCTGCAGACTTAACCTTCGGAAGCTCTGCTTTTGCCTTCCGAAGTTCTTCATCAGTTGCACCAAAATTTGTCCAAGTGTTTGTTTTGGTTACACCAGCCTTACTTGATCCAACAAACTCCCCCTAGGCTGATGCTACCAAAACTAACTTGTTCCTGCTTCTTAAAACTTTCAGCACCAGGGAATGAAGATATTTATCTGTCTCTTTGTTCTTACCTGAGGTGGTGCTGAGAAGTTTGTACAGATCATTCGTGGACAGGAGATCCAGTCTATCACTTTGAATGATATGTACCCTCTATTGCTACCCTTTGAAGAGAGTTAGTTGACGGGAGCTATACTCATACTCCCATCTAACTATGGACACAAGTTCAGGATCTTCAACCATTTGAAGAAAGGCTTTGCCTTTGGTTGTTGATCCTTTCCTTTCATCATTCTCTCTCATCTTTAACTCCTCTTCAATCTTGGTCCTTGAGGTTAGCTCGGCAAGATGAAGACTGCTCAGATGGTTTCTGATGTGAGCACCTATCTCAGAGTTTGAGGGGTTGGAGAATGGCTTCTCTGTTAACTCAACAATGTCAAACCTGCTTAAGTGTAGCAGAGATGAGGCATTTGGCCTGTTTATCTTGCCATTCTCTCTCTCAACAACAAAGTTATGAGAAGAGTCTTCGAACCTCCACTAGATGATCTTCTTTCTTGGCATAAGGGGCTGACTTGGTAGTCTATCCCCTTTCTTTGAATCCAGTAGAGTCACCAGTATTCTTCTTAGCTTCTTCTCCTCTTCATTTAGTGAGTCAGAACTGAGGCCAAAAAGATTTACAGTCTGGTCTAATGTTCCTCTAGGTAGATCAAGGAATTGTTCTTTAATGAGGGAACATGAGAAGCCATCAATATAGGTTAGCTTGACTGACCCCTCCTCACAAGAGATATCGCTCAGAGTAGTACATTTCATGTGCTTCATCTTGATCTCCTTGAATTCCTCTAAGGAAAGATGTGTGGAAGGCTGAGAGGATGACTTGGGTGGTTGTTGGGTAGGTGTTGATGTTTGGGTTATGGGGAGTGTTTTGGGTTTGAGAATGGGTAGTTGAGGTGGTTATGGTGTGGAAGAGGGTAAGAATGATGGTGTGGGTTCAGGGATGTAAGGCTCAAAGGTTGGCTCTATTTTGATTGGGAAAGGGAAAGGAGTTGGTTCACGTTGAGGTTGGGGTAGAGGTGTTGGTCTGGAAGTCATCCCATGTACTCTCCGGTACATATCTTTCCTTCTTCCTGCACGAATGTCAGCATTAATGTCACTAATATGTCGCTGCAGGGTCTTCTCAGAAATAGGACCCACCTGTCTGCCAGAGAAGCCATGAGCCCGGAGATAGTCTTTCATCCAGGCTTTATCTCCTAGCTTCTTGACTGCAGCAAGTCCAGTTTCTTCCTCCTTCTTCTTCCTCTCTCTCTCAGTTTTTCCTTGGCAGCATTCTTTCTCTATTTCTCCATTTGATCTTGATCTTTCTTAAAAAACCACAAGATCTTATCATTATTATGAGGAGTTAGTTCCTCAAGATAGAATCCCCTGGAGTTTAGGAAAGCAATCCTTTCATTCCTCAGCTGCTAGTCAGTTTCTTCTTTCTTTCTCTTTCTTTCTTCCTCCAAGGCCAACCTTGCTGCTTCTTCTTTTTGCTGAATCTGCAGCAGAGTTGCCTTTTCTAGCTCAATTAGCTCCTCTAATTGTAGCAGGAGCACATCTTCACTGACAACTCCAAGATTGACAAGCTGTCAATGATCTCCACCCTCTTCTTATTGTTGATAGCCTCCTGGTTGGCTGTAGCTGCCTTACTACAGCTAGCAACTTCCCAATTGGGAGTCTACCTTTTCTTTTCAGTTTCTCCAACCTTTATTCCTCCATTAGTTCTTCCGCAGTCATCTTCCTCTTCCCTTTGGTGTCTTCGGAAGCTTTAGACTTGGGAGGTTCTTGTGTAGAGGTTTCAGGTTGAGAGGTGGTGATGGGAGCAAGAGATAGTGATGATGTTTGAGTGAGGGGTTGGCTGAGAAAGTCCTCCCTATTGACCTCAAATGTTAGTTCAAGAATTGCATCTGTGACAAATAGATCATCAGATAGAGAGAATAACCCTTCCACAGCTTCAATCTTAGCTTCGGAAGTTTGAAATGGTTCTTCTGAGGCTTTGACTTCAGCTTCGGAAGTCTGTGGGATTGCACTTTCTGACCCAACTGTTTCAGTTGCTGGGCCATCAGTCCTTATTTCCCTTTCGAATTCAATCTCAGATTCAAATTAGACCTTAGGTTGACCAACTTCTTGGACAGTGGTAGAAAGTGCATTCAACCTTTGAAGCTCTTCAGCTCCAAAGTACACCACAGAAACATCAGGGCTTGGCTGTTCAATGGAAGATCCCATCAAGAACTTGGAAAAGAACCTGTTTAGATCTTTGAGCATCCTTGGGTCCATTTGAATAACAATTGGAGGAGGCTCAGGGAAAACTATAGCTAGTTGAGAAGGATATCTTGAAGTCAAAGTTGAAAGTGCTAGACTTTATGGTTCCTCATCTGTTTGTCTCTGAACACTCTCCCTCTTTTGGTAGCATCATGCTAAGAGCTTGATGAGCTAGAGGAAAGGTCAAAGAGACCTAAACTAGCACATTCCTATTAGATCTCTCAGTCTGTTACTCAGCTAGTTTGGCCTTGAGACTTTCAATCTCAAGTTGCTGAGTGGCAGACCTATCCTCTAAAGTCATAACCCTGGATTGAAGGTTTAAGACTTCAGAAAGTAGGTCTCAAATGGTGAGTTGCATACTTCCCTCATATTCTTTTGAAGAATCATGGGGAGATGAGGTAGCATACCTGGTATGTTCATCCTCACCACCAGATGTGGTTTCTTGGCATGCTGGTTTCCCTAGCCTAATGATGTCTCTTTCAGAGTCATCAAAGGGTATGGTTGTCATAGATTCAGTCTCAGAGATGTTACCATTGTCCTGAAGGTCCAATGAGGCTCCTTCACTAGTGGCAATTGAATCTACAAGAGTCCCCTCCACATCAGTGGGACTCACCTCAGTTTGGGCTTGCTGATGGGGGCTAGAGATAAAAGGTCTCTCTAGGCTCAGTTGATCCTTGAGAGGGTGTTGTGGATTAACTTCATCGCCATGAAGAGACATAATCTACTCATCAGCTCCAATAAGTAGGTTAGTAAAGGATATTGACGTTAAGCCTAATGACTTGGGACTTTGATCAATGCCCAATAGAATTGAGCCTTAGATAGGGTTGTCTTTTTTTGGCTGCTCAGGAGAGTATAGAGACTCATCCTAAGTGGTTTTAGCTTGGGTTCTAGGCTCATAGGATTGAGAATGAGGAGACTTAATACCCATATTGAGGTCAAGTGTGAAGGAAGGTGTGACCTCAGACTGAGTGGGAGCCTATGTTTCCACTCTAGCTTTTTGGCTTGAACAGGGGGGACTTGTTCAATCAGAGTAGATTGAACAAGGGTTCGTTTGGGACGTCTCTGATACGTAATTTTGATGGGGTGGGAAGGTAGATTTGGCATTATGAGGGTTACTGCTGGTGGGTTCATCACCTGTGGGGTTAACAGGGATGTCACCAGAAGCTATGCGCTTAATCATACCTAGAAGCAATGCAGTGTGTCTTCCGGTGAAGTTGGTGGACATCCTCTTCTGCACTTTGAAGATGGCCGACATCATGTGAGGGACAGGCAGAGCAACTACATAGACAAGCTTGCTCTGGTCCAACTCACAGTTGATGATGTACTGAATGAACAGGGGATACATATAAAATGTTTCCCTTTGAAGGTTCCCCATCAAATTGGTCAGCACAAATCTTGAATAGTTGAAACGGAGGCCTTTTACCAACCCATGAACTAGGCATCCTAGTTCGTATGGGATTTGATCCCATCCCCCAGACTTGTTCGACAAGCAGTGAAGGACTATATGCAGCAGGAACTTCCAATGGTAAGAGAAGTTGAACTTGTATACCATGGACCTGCTGACATCACCGCCATATCCCATTTGGGTATATGTGTCATCAAGGTCTGCCTTGGGAACTCCGTAGGAGAGCCTTCATCATGGAGCTCTAGATGCTCCCTGATGACTTGTTCAGATATGTTCAATCCTTGCCCACAGATGCTCGACCTCAGAACCCTAGCTCCGTTCAGGGTTTCAATCTGAGCATTTGCCTAGAATTTGGCCATGTGGTATGAATAGACGGTGGGGTTGACAGTTAGGGCTATGAAGTAGGTAGATTGGGTGAGAAAGGAGATGATTTTAGAGAAGTCAGCATCCTTGGTTGAATTAAGGAGTGCGACTTGGTTGTGTTGAGAGTTAAGTGCCATTTTTGAGAGAAGTTGCAGAGAAATGACTTTGAATTTGGGTAAATTGGAGACGAAGGAAGCTTTGGGCAGTAAATTTGGTAAAAAGATTAAACAAGTGAGCCGGGGTTATTTAAATGGGTGAAAAAGCGGTTTTGGTGGTTGGATAAGGTGAAAAGATGGTTTGGGGTAAGATGTGACAGGGGCGGTCAGGTTAAATCCATTTAAATATTACGACATCATTAATAAAATCTTTGCTTTTCACAGAGTGGGGCCCAAAAGATTTCCGATACACAGTAAAAGCTTTCTTCCGAGTATAAAACATTTTTGAAGGTAATCTTCTTCTGAAGCCAAAGTTACTTCCGAAGGTAAGTTTCTTACTTCTGAGAGTAAAAAGTGTTTTCCGAGTGGAGAAGTTTATAAGCTTCAGAAGTAGATTTGATACTTCATCAAATGCTTCTTCCGAGACTAAAACTCTTCCGAAAAGAAGATTTCCCTTGGAGGAATTTTGCTTTGGAAGATATACATGACATCTTCCAAGGGTTAATTCCTCTTCGGAAGAATTTATACTTAGTGAAATTTTGAAAAAAAAACCTTATGTAACAGGGCTGAGATTATTTTTGACAAAGACAAGACACATTTTAAAAAGGTTTTAAAATGAGATGGGCTAATCAATGTTTATCATCCCAATAGCTGTAATAAGATACTTAAATCTTTGTTCATCAAATGCTTTGGTGAACAAATTAGCATACTGTTCGTTTGAATCAACTTTGATTAGTTTAATCAGATTTTTCTCATAAATATCTCTAATGAAATGGTACCTGATGTCAATGTGCTTTGTCTTAAAGTGCTTTACATGATTTTCCGTAATTGAGATAGCACTGTTGTTGTCAATGTGGATAGGAGTGCTCATGAAGTTGAATCCATAGTCTATCATCTGGTTCTGAATCCATAGCAGTTGAGCACAACAACTAGCAATAACAATGTATTCAGCTTCAGCAGTAGATGTTGAAACATAGGATTGCTTCTTGCATTGCCATGAGATGATCCTTCCACCATGAAATTGACATCCTCCTAATGCTCATTTCTTGTTGATATTTCAGCCACCATACTCACTATCAGAATAGCCATAGAGATTGAAATTGATGTTCCTTGGATACCAGAGACCTAGTTTAGGTGCTCTTTTGAGGTATCTGCGAATTCTTTTGGCAGCAACTAGGTGAGACACCTTTGGAGCAGCCTAATATCTTGCACAAATGCATGTTGCAAACATGATATCAGGTCTACTTGCTGTGAGATACATCAGAGAACCAATGATTGCCATATACTGATGTTGATCAGTATCCTCCCCCTCAAAGTCAGGACAAAGATTGTGATTTCTGAGTATAGGTGTCTTGGCTGGCTTATAATCTTTCATATCAAATCTTTCTAAAATGTCATTGACATATTTAGATTGATTGATAAAGAACCCTTCCTTCATCTGCTTCACCTGAATTCCAAGGAAAAAGTCCATCTTCCCCATGGAACTCATCTCAAATTTCTTCTTCATGATGCTCTCAAAGTCCTTGCACATTGGCTCATTTGAGGACCCAAATATGATGTCATCAACATAGACTTGTACGAGCAAAATGTCCTTCCCAGACTTTCTTATGAATAAAGTCTTGTCAATGGTACCTCTAGTGTATCCATACTTTAGGAGAAACTGAGACAATGTCTCATATCACAGCTTAGGTGCCTGGTGCAGCCCATAAAGAGCTTTATACAGTTTGCACACATAGTCGGGGTGTTGTGGGTCTTCAAATCCTGGAGGCTGGCACACATAGACTTCCCTATCTATATCCCCATATAGAAAGGCATACTTGACATCAAGTTGGTAGACAGTAAAATTCTTGGATGTAGCTGGTGCAAAGACATCAGTGTAATGAATTCCTTCCTCTTGAGTGTATCCTTGAACTACTAGTCTTGCCTTATTCTTTATAATCAAACCTCTATCATCTCTCTTGTTCCTGAAAACCCATTTGGTGCCCATTGGTACTTGACCGGATATTAGCAGACATAGGTTCCAATCCTTTTGTATTTTGAATTGAAGCAATTCCTCTTGCATTGACTCAACCCAGCTACTATCTTTCATGGCATCTTCTACTTTCTTGGGTTCCATCTGTGCGAATCATAGTATTCCTTCTTATGAAAATGGTAACAAAGAGATACTATTTCTCGAAATATGGACAAATGGAAGTGCTTCTTTATAAAAAGCATTAGTACAAGCAGACATTTCCATTGTGAGTTTGTCCCCTTGTTCTCACACCTTCAGACACATCTTCAATGATGTTCTCAGCTAGATGAGTGTTGTGAATCCTAAGCCTAGGAATCACATACAGTTTCAAAGATAGATCCAGATTGGACATATTTTGCTTTGGAGGTTGAACACTTGGACTAGCTATTGTACCTGTTCAAAAATATGATCAGGGCCATTCCCCCTAACACAAGGAGTGTGCTCATTAAAAACAATGTTGGATGATTCCTCAAATTGTTGATTTTTAATGTTATAAACTCTATGTGACATCCGTCACCAAAAGGTCCGACAATTAACGTGGACTCCGTTAACTATTCTTCGCTTGTTCATTCCTCATCTTTATTAACTCCTTATGTGAATATTATGCTTGCTTTATCATCGTTGTGCATGTGCTTTCATTTGATCGTGTGCTGTTTTCAAAAGCTTTTACAACTTTTGTCAACGTAACCGCCAAATATATCATTTTTATATAAAATTAACGTCACTAATAAAACCATTTTTAAGTTATAAATATCATTAAATACATTTTTATCATTAATATAACTAACCTAATAAAGTCGTTTTCAACCGAAACAAATTTGAGAAAACTCGGGGGTTAAGTGCAGGGACTAGAATTTACATTTGCAAACTTGGGATGGGTATAAAAACCCCATTTTCCAGCCCTAGAATCATTATCTTCTTCTCCTTCTTCTTCACATCTTCTTCTTCACCTCTCAGCTTCATACTTGCACCAAAACCGACCCATTTGGTCTCGTTTTCGCCGTCTAGACTTCATCTACAACCGAGTCTACTCCATTCTAGCAGGTAGACGACCTTGTTGTCCCTTTTTCTTGCTTATTCACGGCTGTCCAAACTAGGGTTTCAGGTGTTCGGGTTCAACCCGAACACATGAGGTCGTGTGGGTGCGTGTGATGTCTTTTTGCGTGTGCTTCTTGTTTGTGTATGTGTGTAGAGTTTTCTGAAATTCCTTGTTGTGTAAAACCCGTGCTCGGAGCAGCCGGAGGCTGCTCAGCTCAGCCATCCTGCAGTCGCGATTCTGCTGTTCAGGCGACTGGGTCTGTCATGCGATTGAGCCGTGCGACTGGGTGAGTCGTGTGACTGAATCATGCGTCTGAGTCAATCGTGCGACTGAGTTGTGCGACTGGGTGTGTCGTGCGACTGAGTCGTGCGACTATGTGTATGTATGCGATTGAGTCATGCGAGCGAATGAATGTTTGCGATTGAGTCAGGCGACCGAATGAATGTATGCGATTGTTCGTGTATCGCACGACTGAAGTCCAATCGCACGAATGAAGGTTCAATCGTACGAATGTAGCTGATTCGTACGAATGAAGGTTGATTCGTGCGTATGGAAGTTGAGTCGTGCGATTGGGTATTGTGTGGTACGACTGAATGCCAGTCATACGAATGAAGGTTCAATCGTACGAATGAAGCTGATTCGCACGATTGAGGGTTGATTCGTGCGAATGGAGTGTTGAGTCGTTCGTCTGGTCCTGTCGTGCGACTGAAGTTGCTGTGTGTGATATCCTTTCTTGTGTGTGGTGTGTGTATGTCGGGTGATGTTAAGGTGACATCGACACGATTGCCATTACTAATGACAACTTTAAAATCAACATAATCAAACTTACTAATGTTATTCCATACTAAATTAACTTAACATTTTACGAGTATCAATAACCATTTGTAACTACTAATATTTATTAATTACTTCTTCAATAACAATGAAACTTTTACACAATATCATCAGCAATGGCGACGATGTCTAGTACTTGGATCTACATAAGATCTAATACGTGAGTCTGTTTGTGTGTGTGTTACACGCGACCCAACCGATACAACCCGAATCGACCGAACGATATTATACGCTTTATACATATCATTGATGCTTAACAATAACTGTCAATAGGTGTTTGATCGTTCATTGCATACTACATTTGGATACATTGATCATACATACTTACCATCTCACAAGTGAGTTTTGTGGCCCCTTTTTACGCTTACAAAATTTCAATCATTTACAACATGGGGGAAAAGTATGCTCACCCATTTTCAATGCTGTACAATTTACATAAAATTTACATACTTGGAATCAACATGATACTGTTTTGCAAGTACTTATCTGATACATGCTTGGGTCTGCTGTGTGGTTCTATCTTTGCAACTATTTAATTCCAGTGTGGGAACCGACGGATAGGTATTGGTAGTACTACTGGGTTGACACCCCCACCCTTGTTCGTTGGTATACTAGTTAGTACCATCAGTGGCCAGGAACGCGCCCTTGGGTGAATATATTCCGACAATATCTTTGTGTACGTCGCTAGGTTTGGTTGCAAAGCTCATTGTCATGTGATTTTGCTTGCTTATATAACTGTATTCCACATCGCTTACTATATACATCATCACTCACTTATTTACTATTTAAACCTGCGAGCTCACCAACAATTTTGTTGACCATTTTGAGCATATCTTTTCAGGTGATCATGCAAATTGAGGATCTAGGTGTGCTGCCTTAGTGGAGACCCTAGGATGCATTTTTGATGACTAAACATATTTGACAAACAATTATTTTGAACGATGTTGTAGTCTGATTAAACAATTACATTCTTTTGATACTTGTTCCCGGGTTGTGGGAATTTACATTACAATGTTATCTTCTTCGTTATGTGAATCATTTATCATGTTTATGCTTATGGCTATGTTGTCGTGAATATTGACTAAACACGACACAAGTCCCCTTGTTGTCGGGTGTCGTCATGACACGCTTGTCATCATTTATTATATTGCATCTCTATCGCTTACCATGTGTTATGACGATCCCGATCTCCTTACATCCCCGTGTTTCCGCTTTTAGCGAGGGTGTGACAGATTGGTATCAGAGCCATTGGTTATAGAGAATTAGGCAATACGCTTGACCTAGACTATAACCTAGGAACCTTCATGTAGATTTGCATGCTAGGATCTGTATGCATATTATATCTCGTGTATGTGTTCCTCATTACTTGATTTGTCTATCTATCTGTTATGTGATCTCATCACCCTGTGAGAGAGCCCTTGTGTTCACTCCTTATGAGATGCTTCTATTGGATCTTTCGTTCCCTCTGCGCGCCGAGTTGGTTTATCAAATCCGGGTATTAAACCCGAAGAGATCTTCACAGATCATGCTATTGCGCTTGACCTCGGACATTGAGATTGACCCTGAGGAGGTTATTTTTGAAACCTCGAAAGAGGAAGAGATAGACAACCTCCGCTAGACTAAACATGATTATATACATGGATTTACAACTGTTATGATGGACTATTGTTGAGACATTACCAATTCATGGTGTGAGAACTACACGATTTGCATGCGATGTGTGGTGACTATAAGTGTGATATTAACTTGGAATGCTGGACTTTGATGAACGATGTGGGCAATAGGATTATAATTTGAAATGGATTAAACTTACATGTTTACTACTTCTATGATTAGAAAATGCCGCCTCGAAGAGTTACCCGCAGCAATAGTGGCGGGAGTGAAGCCCCAAGGGGCAGGGGCAGAGGCAGAGGCAGAGGTAGAGCACCGAGAACAAGTGATGGTCCTACCAATAACACTCAGGAAACAGGAAACTCTGAGATGGCAGCTCTGATCGCTCAACAGTGGCCGCACTGATTCCTAGCTATCGTGGCCCAAGTGAGCGATGCACTCCAGCAACACCACCCCCACGGGGATGGTGGAAATGATAATGAGGATAATGGAGAGAGAGGTCAAGGTGGGATCAAAACTGAAGTGGGAAATGGAAACCCGACTGGAAACGAAAGCAATCAGGTACCGGGAATGGTGGAATAGCCGGTATTGAGACTGGGGTTGTTAATGCTAGACGGGGGTGTTCATACAAGGAATTTGTGGCCTGCAAACCGAGAGAATTTGATGGGAAAGGTGGGGCGATAGCCCTAACCAGATGGCTTTAGAAGATGGAAGCAGTGATTGACATTAGTGAGTGCCTCGACAGCCAGAGAATCAAATATGCCACATGTTCACTGCAGGGCAAGGCCCTAACCTGGTGGAACACCCAGGTTCAAGCTAGAGGAAGAAAATCAGCGATGCAGATGTCGTGGGATGAGTTTAAGGCCTTAATTACCGAGGAATACTGCCCCCTTAATGAGATGCAGAAATTGAGCATGAGTTCTGGAATCATGCTATGGTGGTGGCTGGGCACGCAACTTACACTGATCGATTCCATGAGCTGGCAAGATTGGTTCCGCATTTGGTCACACCGGAATCAAAGAGGATCGAGAGGTACATTTGGGGACTTGCGCCTCAAATCCGAGCGATGGTTACAGCAGCTGCTCCTCCTACTATCCAGAGCGCGATTCTGAAGGCTGGCGCTTTAACTGATGAGATGGTGAGAACAGGGGTTTTGGGTAGAGGAGCAGAGAAAAGGAAGGATGTCGGAGAAATGAGCCGGTCGAGTGCCGGGAGGTTTGACAAGAGGGCCAAGCCAACCAGAAATTTTGTGGCCGTGACTCAGGGCAAAAGAGAGTATGTTGGGCCGCACCCCAAATGTGACAGGTGCAACTATCATCATCCCCCAGGAATGCAGTGCCGGGTATGCACGAACTGTAGACGCCCGGGGCATCTAGCGAGAGACTGCAGAACAGCGCCGAATTTGGTGGCACCAGTCAACGCGGTTAACCCCGCCGGGAATGCCAGGGTCTGTTATGAATGTGGAGGCCCTGACCACTACAGAAACATGTGTCCTAGACTGAATCGGGCATCGGGTCAAGAAGGAAACAACCAGCAGCAAGTGATGGCCATAGCTGGAAATCAAGGCCCGACCAATCAAGGGAATGCAGCTCGGGGACGTGCATTCGTCATTGGAGCCAACGATGCCCGTCAGGACCCGAATGTTGTCACGGGTACGCACTTACTCAATCATCACTTCGCATCTATATTATTTGATACTGGAGCAAACAATAGCTTTATATCTTCTGAGTTTGTGCAATTGCTTGATTTGAGTCCTAGTAGGCTAGAAACTAGCTACTCTGTAGAAATGGCCAATGGTAGAGTTGTTAAGGCCGATGAGATTATTAGGAAGTGCTCGATAATATTAGAGGACCATGCCTTCGATATAGACTTGATACCCTTCGAGCTAGGAAGTTTCGACGTGATTGTGGGTATGGATTGGTTGTCGCAAAATGGAGTTGAGATTGTCTGTCGGGACAAAATAGTACGAATCCCTATGCCAAACGTGGAGGTACTCAAAGTCCAGGGAGAACGACCGGGAAGGAACTTAAAGCTTATTTCCTGCATGAAAGCACGCCGAAGTTTATGAAAGCAGTGCTACGCTTTTCTGGCTCATGTGGTAGAAAAGAAGGAAGAGGAGAGGAAATTAGTAGATATTCTAGTGGTACGGGACTACCCAGATGTATTTCCTGATGACTTGTCTGTTTTGCCTTCTCCACGACAGGTGGAATTTCGAATACAGTTGGTTCCTGGAGCTACACCGGTAGCAAAGATGCCATATCGGTTAGCACCATCTTAGATGCAAGAGATATCTAGTCAGTTACAAGAACTACTAGAGAAGGGTTTTATTCGACCGAGTCATTCATCGTGGGGAGCACCGATATTATTTGTCAAAAAGAAGGACGGGTCATTCCGCATGTGCACCGATTACCGTGAGTTGAACAAGTTAACCGTGAAGAATCGATATCCTCTCCCCAGGATCGACGATCTATTTGATCAGCTGCAAGGAGCTTCGTACTTCTCCAAGATCGACATTCGTTCTGGATATCATCAGCTAAGGGTTTTCGAGGACGACATACCGAAAACAGCGTTTAGAACTCGTTATGGGCACTATGAGTTCTTGGTCATGCCGTTCGGGCTGACTAACGCACCAGCTATGTTTATGGATCTAATGAATCGGGTATATAAACCTTACCTGGATAAGTTCGTGATCGTGTTCATAGACGATATACTTATCTACTCCCGATCGAAAGAGGATCACAAAGAACACCTTCGGTCAATACTAGAACTGTTACAGGAAGTGAAACTTTTCGGCAAGTTCTTGAAGTGTGAATTTTGGTTGCGAGAGGTAAAGTTTTTGGGTCATGTGGTGAACGAGGAAGGGATTCATGTAGATCCCGGCAAGATCGAAGCGGTGAAGAAATGGGATGCACCCAGACACCATCGGAGATACGGCAATTCTTAGGATTGGCCGGTTACTATTGTCGCTTCATCGCGAATTTTTCAAAGATCGCGCAGCCATTAACATTACTGACTCAGAAAGACAAGAGGTTTGATTGGGGACATGCAAAAGAACAAGCGTTCCAAACGTTAAAAGAGAAGTTGTGTAACGCACCTATACTGTCCCTCCCAGACGGAGCCGATGATTTTATGGTGTACTGTGATGCTTCACATCAAGGATTGGGATGTGTGCTAATGCAGAAGGATAAGGTGATTGCCTACGCTTCGCGACAACTTAAGGTGCACGAAAAGAACAATACCACTCATGATCTTGAGTTGGGCGCGGTAGTATTTGCACTCAAGATTTGGAGGCATTACCTGTATGGAACCAAATGCATCATCTACACAGATCATAAGAGCCTCCAACATATCCTGGATCAGAAGGAACTTAACATGCGTCAACGACGTTGGGTAGAGATACTTAGTGACTACGATTGTGAAATCCGGTATCATCCGGGGAAAGCTAACGTGGTGGCTGATGCTTTAAGCTGTAAAGAATGCGTGAAACCACTACGTGCTTGAGCGTTGGGATTGACTATTCAAACGAATTTGAAAGCCCAGATCCAAATTGCACAAAGCAAAGCGTTGAAAGAAGAAAACCTTGCGGGAGAAGAATTTCGAGGTTTAGACAAACAAATGAGTTGCAAGGATGATGGTATACAGTACTTCATGGATCGTATATGGGTACCCAGATGGGGAGGTGTACGTACCTTAGTCATGGATGAAGCCCACAAGACGCGATATTCTATTCATCCTGGTGCAGACAAGATGTACCATGATCTCAAGGATCTGTACTGGTGGCCAGACATGAAGAAAGACATTGCTATGTACGTCAGCAGATGCTTGACATGCTCGAAAGTTAAAGCTGAACATCAGAAATCACCGGGATTATTACAGCAACCTGAAATTCCCGAGTGGAAATGGGAGAATATAGCTATGGATTTCATTACCAAACTCCCTAGAACAAGCAACGCGCATGACTCGATATGGGTCATAGTGGATCGAATGACGAAATCAGCACATTTCTTGCCGATCCGGGAAGACTACAAAATGGATAAGTTGGCGAGATTATACATCAAGGAGGTCGTGACAAGACACGGAGTGCCGGTGTCGATCATATCCGACCGTGACAGCCGATTTACTTCACGATTTTGGCAGACACTATAGAAAGCGATGGGCACTCGATTAGATATGAGTACCGCCTATCACCCTCAGACTGATAGCCAAAGTGAACGAACTACACAGACACTAGAAGACATGTTGAGGGCGTGTGTAACCGACTTTGATGGTAGTTGGGATGTTCATCTACCGTTGATCGAGTTCTCTTACAACAACAGCTACCATACAAGCATTGGGTGTGCTCCGTTCGAAGCATTGTATGGAAGGAAATGTAGATCACCCGTTTGTTGGGCCGAGATTGGTGAAAGTCAGTTAACAGGCCCAGAGATCATTCAAGAAACAACTGACAAGATCTTTCAAATCAAAGACCGACTAAAAGCTGCTAGAGATCGCCAAAAGAGCTATGTCGACAACCGTCGGAAGCCTCTAGAATTCAACATTGGCGATCGAGTCTTACTTAAAGTCTCCCCTTGGAAAGGAGTTGTTCGATTTGGAAAGAAAGGGAAGTTAGCCCCAAGATACGTTGGACATTCGAGATTACAGAAAGAATCGGTCCGGTGGCTTACCGATTAAGGTTGCCACAAGAACTCAGCGGTGTGCATGATACTTTCCACGTGTCGAACCTCAAGAAGTATTTGGCAGACGAATTCCTTCACGTGCCAATTGAGGAAATCAATATTGACGAGAAGCTTCATTTTGTTGAGGAACCCATTGAGGTCATGGATCGAAAGGTCAAGCAACTGAAGCGCAGTAGAATACCTATTGTTCGCGTAAGATGGAATTCAAAACGAGGGCCAGAGTTTACATGGGAATGGGAAGATCAGATGAAACTCAAATATCCACATCTATTCGAGGATGACCCTCTAGGACCTAACTCCAGCTGAATTTCGGGACGAAATTCTCTCAACTGGGGGATATTGTGACATCCGTCGCCAAAAGGTCCGTCAATTAACGTGGACTCCGTTAACTATTCTTCGCTTGTTCATTCCTCATCTTTATTAACTCCTTATGTGGATATTATGCTTGCTTTATCATTGTTGTGCTTGTGCTTTCATTGTGATCGTGTGCTATTTTCAAAAACTTTTACAACTTTTGTCATCGTAACCGCCAAATATATCATTTTTATATAAAATTAACGTCACTAATAAAACCATTTTTAAGTTATAAATATCATTAAATACATTTTTATCATTAATATAACTAACCTAATAAAGTCGTTTTCAACCGAAACAAGTTTGGGAAAACTCGGGGGTTAAGTGCAGGGACTAAAATTGACATTTTGCAAACTTGGGATGGGTATAAAAACCCCATTTTCCAGCCCTAGAATCATTATCTTCTTCTCCTTCTTCTTCTCATCTTCTTCTTCACCTCTCATCTTCATACTTGCACCAAAACCGACCCATTTGGTCTCGTTTTCACCGTCTAGACTTCATCTACAACCGAGTCTACTCCATTCTAGCAGGTAGACGACCTTGGTTGTCCCTTTTCTTGTTTATTTACGGCTGTCCAAACTAGGGTTTCGGGTGTTCGGGCTCAAGCCGAACACATGAGGTCGTGTGGGTGCTTGTGATGTCTTTCTGCGTGTGCTTCTTATTTGTGTATGAGTGTAGAGTGTTTCTGGAAGTCCTTGTTGTGTAAAACCCGTGCTCGGAGCAACCGGAGGCTGCTCAGCCATCCTGCAGTCGCGACTCTGCTGTTCAGACGACTGGGTCTGTCATGCGATTGAGCCGTGCGACTGGGTGAGTCGTGCGACTGAATCATGCGTCTGAGTCAATCGTGCGACTGAGTTGTGCGACTGGGTGTGTCGTGCGACTGAGTCGTGCGACTGTGTTTATGTGTGCGATTGAGTCATGCGAGCGAATGAATGTGTGCGATTGAGTCAGGCGACCAAATGAATGTATGCGATTGTGCGTGTACCGCACGACTGAAGTCCAATCGCACGAATGAAGGTTCAATCATACGAATGTAGCTGATTCGTACGAATGAAGGTTGATTCGTGCGTATGGAGGTTGAGTCGTGCGATTGGGTATTGTGTGGTACGACTGAATGCCAGTCATACGAATGAAGGTTCAATTGTACGAATGAAGCTGATTCGCACGATTCAGGGTTGATTCATGCGAATGGAGTGTTGAGTCGTGCGTCTCGTCCTGTCGTGCGACTGAAGTTGTTGTGTGTGATATCCTTTCTTGTGTGTGGTGTGTGTATGTCGTGTGATGTTAAGGTGACATCGACACGGTTGCCATTACTAATGACAACTTTAAAATCAACATAATCAAACTTACTAATGTTATTCCAAACTAAATTAACTTAACATTTTACGAGTATCAATAACCGATTTGTAACTACTAATATTTATTAATTACTTCTTCAATAACAATGAAACTCTTACACAATATCATCAGCAATGGCGATGATGTCTAGTACTTGGATCTACATAAGATCTAATACGTGAGTCTGTTTGTGTGTGTGTTACACGCGACCTAACCGATACAACCCGAATCGACCGAACGATATTATACACTTTATACATATCATTGATGCTTAACAATAACTGTCAATAGGTGTTTGACCGTTCATTGCATACTACATTTGGATACATTGATCATACATACTTACCACCTCACAAGTGAGTTTCGTGGCCCCTTTTTACGCTTACAACATTTCAATCATTTATAACGTGGGGGAAAAGTATGCTCACCCATTTTCAATGTTGTACAATTTACATACTTGGAATCAACGAGATACTGTTTTGCAAGTACTTATCTGATACATGCTTGGGTCTGCTGTGTGGTTCTATCTTTGCAACTATTTAATTCCAGTGTGGGAACCGACGGATAGGTATTGGTAGTACTACTGGGTTGACACCCCCACCCTTGTTCGTTGGTATACTAGTTAGTACCATCAGTGGCCAGGAACGCGCCCTTGGGTGAATATATTCCGACAATATCTTTGTCTACGTCGCTAGGTTTGGTTGCAAAGCTCATTGTCATGTGATTTTGCTTGCTTATATAACTGTATTCACGGTATTCCACATCGTTTATTATATACAGCATCACTTACTTATTTACTATTTAAACCTGCGAGCTCACCAACAATTTTGTTGACCATTTTGAGCATATCTTTGCAGGTGATCATGCAAATTGAGGATCTAGATGTGCTGCCTTAGTGGAGACCCTAGGATGCATTTTTGATGACTAAACATATTTGACAAACAATTATTTTGAATGATGTTGTAGTCTGATTAAACAATTACATTCTTTTGATACTTGTTCCCGGGTTGTGGGAATTTACATTACAATGTTATCTTCTTCATTATGTGAATCATTTATCATGTTTATGCTTATGGCTATGTTGTCGTGAATATTGACTAAACACGACACAAGACCCCTTGTTGTCGGGTGTCGTCATGACACGCTTGTCATCATTTATTATATTGCATCTCTATCGCTTACCATGTTTTATGACGATCCCGATCTCGTTACATCCCCGTGTTTCCGCTTTTAGCGGGGGTGTGACACTCTATAAGCAATAGAGTTTGAGGAATATCAAACAAAGATAACATCATCTGACTTTTCAGCAAATTTTGCTAAATTGTCTTTTGTGTTAAGTATGGTACACCTGCTACCAAAGGACCTTAGAAAGCCAATGAATGGTGGCCTCTTGTTCCATAACTCATAAGGGGTGATTTTCATGTGGCTTAACTACAAGAACCCTGTTCTACACATAGCATGCAGTGTTGTCTGCCTCTGCCCAGAATGTTAGAGGTAGCTTTGAATCAGCTAACATAGTCCGAGCAGCCTCAATAAGTGTTCTATTTCTCCTCTCAGCAACGCCATTTTGTTGAGGAGTTCTAGGACCACTATATTGTCTGGCAATCCCTTTTGAGTTACAGAATAAGTCAAGAACTTGATTCATAAACTCGACCCTTGATCACTTCTAATTATTTTAACCTTGTGATCAATTTGATTTTCTATTTTAAGAATAAAAGATTTTAAAGTTTCAGCAGTTTCATCTTTAGTTCTTAAAAAGAATACCCATGTAAATCTTGTAAAATCATCAACAATCACAAGGCAATATGATTTTCTTCCAATGCTTATTATACTTGTGGGACCAAAAAGATCCATGTGCAATAAGTGTAATGGAGTGGTGATAGAGTTAACAACTTTGGATTTATGAGAAGCTCTGTGTTACTTTCCTTTCAGACATGCAACACAGTTATCTTTGAAGAAAAATTTCTTTTTAGGCAAACCATGTACCAAGCTATTTTTAACTAATTTATTATGGTTTAAAATTGACATGACACATTCATTTATGCCATAGTGTTGACTCATCGCCATCAGATTTGGAAAGAAAGCATGATACTTCACCTAGTGGGGAAGCATTGTTTATATCTAGCTTGTACATATCCTATTTCCTGGGAGATCTAAGAAGCACCAATTCCTGAGGAATTGTCATCCCGGGTTTGAGGATAATGCACTCATGTTCTGTGAAAATTTTGGTGCTTTTGATTACAAAACGGAGAAACACTTAACAGGTTGTGTTCAAGTTGTTTGACAAAGTGTACTTTGTCAACTTTTTAAGTACCATTGGATATACTCCCTTAGCTAGAAATATATCCTCCGGCCTTACCTCCAAACTGAACACGACCTCCATCAAAATGTTGAAATTGTTGAAGGAGAGATCTGTTCCCTATCATGTGCCTGGAGCATCCACTATCCACAATCCATACATTGTTGTTCTTCTCATATGGATGTCCCTGCACATAAGGTGAGAATGATTAGTTTTTATTGGAAACCCAAGCCTTGTTGGTCTTGGGTTCTTCCAATGATGATGACATAACTGAACCAAAATTTATGCATGGGGGTTCAATGGATGTCTTTGAAGAAGAGGTTTAGGCTGCAGCGTCTTCTTTAATCTTCCATTCCATCCTTTGGTTGATCATAGTAGATGAGCTTGTACAACATGGCATTCTTCTGGAGCTTTTTATTCGGAAGAAGCCTTTACCACCTTTTCTTCCGAAGCAGTCTTCTTCTTGAAAGGTTTCAAAGGAACTCTCTTGTTCTTTTGAATTTTCTTAGCCTTATCTTCCGAAGCAATTTTCCTTTCGGAAGAATGAGTTTCTTCCGAAAGCAACTTTGCTTACGAGACAAGCTTTCCTTTCCTCATCACTTAGGCCATGTGATATGGTCCAAATGTTAAACCCTCCTTGACTCCTTCTTTCTTAACATTATTTGCATAATGTGTGCTTGCAGGATTGTAGTAACAATCTTTAGACATGGGGTTTTGCAGACCACACATTATACATGCAATGTTAACCTTTGAGAGATGTGACTGTTGTTTCTTGCCTTTCTTGCTTTCATCAATAGTCTTCCCTTTTAACTTCTAATCCTTTGGTAGGACAGGAGTGCTGGTACTACACTCCTTTCCTGAAACAGAGTTTCCCACCACCTGGACTCCAGATGAGATAAAAACACCCTTTTGTTTTGGGTCAATCTTTAGCTTGGACTCAGCCACTTTTTTGGTAGCTTTTCTGGCTTCCTTAGCTTGGTTTTTTCTGGCATAGGTTGTCAGGGGTTGGTCATCACTGGTAGAAATGGGTAGATTTGCCTGGTCCTTCCCTATGATGGTCTCCATAGTTGCATCACTCTTTGACTCTTAGAGAGGTGGGTCAGCAGATGAAACCTCTTACTCTTCAGTCCCACATCTTGGTTGTCTATTAGACTCATAAGAGTGTGGTGGAGCAATTTCATTGGTTTCCAACCCACCTTTATTTTGATAACAAAGTTTTGAGTGAGAGGATGATGCAAGAATGGCTTGGAAGTTTTACTCAGAACAGCATGCTTCCTTGCTTGAGCCTCAGCTGTGACAAACTAGGCTTGAGCTTTAGACAATTTGGAGATTAAATCTTTGATTTGAGTCTTGTAGTTTGTATGTTCATGTTTTAAAAAGGACAGGGTTTTCTCTAACTCTTCAATATTCTTTTGATAGTCAGATTCAGGTCTTTTAAAATCAGATTTTAAAATATTTAAAGACTCAATATCAGATTTAATTTCCATATTATAGTCTTGATATAGTTTAACTTTAGCAATGCAAGTTGGAGTACAAAGGTGTTCATATGCCTCGTTGTCTTTAGTTCCAACCATCAAAGCTTGAGCAGGAGTCACATCGTGTACCATGAAGTTCTAATCTACTTCTTGAGCCACATCAGCTATTTCAGTTGGCTTTCTAGTAGCTTTAGGTGTAGAGGGATGTGTGGAGGCCTGTGAGGTTCCCGAATTTGATTTGGGAGCCTTGTATTCCCTGGCAAAGTGACCAAGTTGGTTACAGTTGTAACATATGGCCTTTGTTTTGTCAAACCCAAACTTGCTGTTAGTTGGGTTTTGGGGAAATTGCCTTCTAGTTCTCTTGAAGGACTTCTTTGCTCTATAAGTTAACAAATCCATCTGTTGGACAATGTCCACATACTTGACATCATCTTGCTTGAAACATTCTAGATCATCAAAGCAATACTGAAAGTCACTAGAATGCCCATTTCCTGAGACAAAGGCACAACTGTCCTGGAAGGAACTTTGCTGAGCCTGTTGAGACCTTGGAGTCTTAGGGAATGTGATATATGGCCCAGAAGAACAGGATGGCTGTTGCGTTTATGTCAGGTACTGCTGAGGTTGGGGGGTCCTGAGCCTTCAGCAACCATTAAAGTGTTGCTAGTAGGAAGGCTTGAGGGTCTGCTCATCAAGCCGCCTCTCTTTTTTTCCATCTCTAGACGGTATCCATCAAGGATGCCATATAGTGTAGTCATGGTGAGGGAGTTCAGGTTTTCTGCCCTCTTGATAGAGACACAGTAGAACTTCCACTCATTTGGGAGTTTACTCATGAATTTTCTTGAGAGATCTCTCAACTCAAGGGCAATTCCCACAGACCAAAGGGAGGAAATACGATCCATATATCTGAAGTGTTGCTAGCTGAGGCTCTCTTTAGCAATATAAGTGAAGTTCTCAAACTGTTGCTTCAGTGAATCTTACTTGGAGTCATTAGAGCTTGAGTACATCTGGGACAAGGCATCAAACAGTTCTTTGGCTGACTTGCAATGCTCAAACCCCACCATGATGAAGTTGGGTATAGCAGCCATCAGAACAGTCATAGCGTTGCTATCAATGTCCAGCTTCTTGCGGTCTTCATCAGAGTAGTCTTCTACAACTTTCTCTATCATGGCGCCATTTCCACCTGGTGCAGTAACATTTGGTTTGTAAGGACCATTGATGATAGATTGCCACATTCTGCCATCTTGTCATCTGATGAAGCCTTCAATGCGTCTGCTCCATGATCTGAAGTTTTTAGGGGTGATGATAGGTGCTTTAGTCATCATCCCCATCTCAACTTCAGATTTTTGGTTGATGGCCATATTTGAGTGTGGTGAAAGAATGAGTGAAAAGGTTGATTTGGATGGTAAGATCTCACAATCAAGAGCCTAAGAAGCTCTGATACCAATTGCAAGATCGGTTTTTGTCACTTAATGCTTTCTTTTCTCTCAAACTCACTGGATCACACTCGGTTTAGATGATGCAGAATCCCTTCTAAGAGTTGATAATAATATACTAAGTAACTAAGAACCCAAGAAGATAATTTTCAAGGTACTTGTATATATTACTTCTCAACTCAAAGTATTATAAGACTCTTACAAGCATGTTACAAGAGTCACAATGAGAAACTATATATACTAGATCCTACAGTCGGATATACTTTGATACCAACTGGAAACCTATGACTAAAGCAAATACTACATTGCTAAAGACAAGGTATCATAGATAAAATATTATCTAAGATATGGTAGTCATGACATGTCCATGACTTACCTTTTGTCATAAACTAAAGTTGGTAAGTGTACCAACTGATAAGGAATGAACAGTGAAATAAAGTATGGTCAACTACATGGGCGTGGAAAAGCACCATGCAGTATCTCAGAGACTTGCAGCGGAGTGTCAGAAGGACCATACTTATGTCCACTGGTTCACAGTAGGTTCTTCCGAAGGTTAATTGGCTTCGGAAGAACAAGTTCTTCCGAAGCCACTTATACTTCAGAAGAGGCTACTTCTTTCCGAGGCTTGAGACAGTCATCAGGTCTTCATACTTCAGAAGTCATTGTCTTGAATTCTTCTAAGTGTTGAAATTTGGAAGAAAGACTTTGTCTTCGGAAGTTGGAGTTTCTCTTCGGAAGCTCCTGTAGACTTAACCTTCGGAAGCTCTGCTTTTGCCTTCGGAAGTTCTTCATCAGATGAACCAAAATTCTTCCAAGGGTTTGTTTTGGTTGCACAAGCCTTACTTGATCCAACAATTTTTTTATCAAGTCAATATAGCTGTTTTTATTATAGAGTACACAAGCACGTATAATTTTAAAAGCAAATATTAAAAGCAGCAAATTAACTAAAGATTATATACAGAAACACAAACTGTCAAATATTTCAACACCACCAAATATTTAGATTACATTATGTCTTTAACCTTCAAAACTAAGTAACAAGATAAATCTCTAAACTAACTAAATAAAAATATTGACTTTTAGTACTATCAAAACTAGTTGAAACATCTAACAATGTTATCCAAACTTTTCATCAAATCTAAAATACTTAGACGCATCAAAACATTAAGCCACCTGCTTTCAAAACATCATATTTGCAGCCTTGGTCATTCCAACGACTATCATTAATTGTCAAAACTGTTGATACTTCTAGTCAGTCAAGCTCTTGAAACAAATCTTGTCCAAGCCTGTAATGAGTTTAATTATTAGTTTTCAAACCTTTTATAACTATATAAATAAAGAAATGTATGAATATTAAAAACAATCACATAAACCCAATTTTTATATACTAAGTTACGAGGCTCTTTAAGAAACATTAAGTATTCAAATTTAAATGTATGGAGAGTAAAGTAAAATAAGAAAATGAAACTGAATAAGTTGTATATCCATAAATATAAATCAACTACTCTCTTGACCAGACTTTTATCTATGCACTACAAAAGACATTGAAGAAGATATAAATTAAAATAGAAATAGAACGTAGACAACAAAAATAACCTATTGCTAGAGACTACATGCAATTATATATAAACCTAACCTTAAAATGTTGCATCGAATCCACAACACCCCAATTTAAATGAAAAATAATAGGATTAACACTTACATTCATTTTACGATGATCTCAAAACTCCAAAGTGATCAAAAAGTTCTCTACTATATGTTCAACAAATTGGTCAATTTCATAGGGACTAAAAGGCCTAGTGTCATACATCATCTGAAATAGATAGATAGATAAATTTTAGACTGTAACTCAATATATTTATTCCATTTAGCATAATATAAAAAGTATAAGATTTTAAAATCTACTTACATGATGTTCTTTGCACCGAATCACAAAAACATACATGGCCTTCATTACATAATATCCATATTCCCAGCCTTGAGAATGTTGGTAGCACTAAATACATTGATTAACATGTATTTATTTGGAATACATGATTAAACAAATACAATAAGAAAGAGAAAAAGTAAACTTACATTAACCATCTGCCATAAAATTCTTTTTCCCGTAGCCTTTCTCAAATAATTTAATGTTGACGTAAGACTCAACATTTTTTCCCTATTTTATTGAATCGATAATGTAACCATAGAATTTATGATTGGTGGGATTGTGGAAAATTATAATTAACAACCAATGACCCCCTGGATAAAATAACTTAAAATTTAGTATCTTTAAAAAACATAAATAAAAACATTGTAAGAAACATGAATAAACATAATACCCGGCCAAATACGGTGCCATAAAATATTCCTTGTCCTTATGATGCTTCATGACATCTTTGTTATGATCGATGACAAAATTGCTATCCGTATTGCACACACTAAGTTCAATCATTTGAGGATTAAAATATGTAGTTTTATCAAAACCTTTAAGTTTTTCAAGTGTATATAAATACCTAAAATAGAAAAATAAAAGTAAGTTAAAGTTAATAACACCCAACTAAAGTAAAAAAGAAATATTAACATAGAATATTTAAACAAAAAAATAAGCAAACTTACATCGTATACCAACTCAAGACTCCAATCTCTGCCCAATCATTGACACACAATTTCATCATTGACTCTATTTCAACATTCACAGTTTAGTTTTCTCTAAACATTCCGCTTGGTGGAATAACAATTACTAAGATGGTTCGGGTAGATACATGCGCAAACATTTCTTCGAACTTATGCATTTTGTTAGGCCTTGACTTTTCCATTGTCAAAAGTTTAGTTATTGTGTCAAGATCCTCAGTTGTTTTAGAATCAAAAACCTTAGTAGCTTTAGCATCAGGAACATCTTTGGTATTAGTAGGTTGTACAAGGACTCGTCATTCAACTACATTAACAAATAACACCATGAAACCTTTTATTACAAAATTTATTATAAGTAAAAATGTAGTGCTTTTATGTGTGTATTACAGAATAAATTGATTACCAGATCTAAAAAGCTCGCATCGATGTTTTCTTCTTCATGAAATGTCATGTTTCCTTCATCAAACTACATTGTTAAAAATCATATTTATGTTAACTAATTATAAATTAAAAAACCATTACCTGTACGGGCCTATAATCCTCAGAATGATATGGCAGGTGTTGATGTTAGGCAATTGATTATCCTGAAGAACCATTGTTTAAAAGCTATGCATTATAAAAAAATATTAACATTACATTAAATAAAGATATATGGTTTCCTTTGTATAAATTATAGCTTTATCGTTTTTCTAGGCCACTAAATGAACTGTCTTTGTGTGCTTCCCATATCATTTACTTCCTCATTCTTTGTGTAGCGCGTGAAAGGGAAACTATTACAAGTTTCATTTACAAAATCTACATGAACTTTCACGTAATCTTCATGCATTCGGCATCCATGTAAAATCCTAGTAGAAGTAGGATAAACTCGTCCATGTCCTAAAATCAAATCGGGATAGCTATCGTCGAATGCCCATATAATTTCACAACTACTTATTGACTGTAAATACGTAAAAAAGTTAGTAAACATATTGGAGATAATGAACAAATCTTAAAATATATTACCTCATTTTCAGGTAGACAAATAGACGAGCTCGCCCGAGCTGTAGCAAGTTGATTCTTGTCTATATGCATGACATCTATCTCCTTTCTTACTCCTTTTGCTTCCATAGTCTTCTTTTTCTTTCTAGAAAATAAGCTCGTAACACTAATCACATCAGAAACTAACCGTGTTCGCCCCCCGTGTTGACGTCCCTTCCCAACTACCTCGGTAATAACATTTTTTCTTGATTTGTTATATGTACTATCTGCCTTCATCTCTTTCTCTTTACAATGCTATTAGAATAATATATTACAGTCAATAATTTGATTAATATAATCTATATAAGAGTTATATAAGAATATAAAACTTTACTAATTCGTGAAGTCTTCCTCTCAATACATCTTCTAATAAAAGATGTGATAGGTTCAAATGGATTGATCTGTGATTATTATCAAGCAATTGACAATAATATGAACAATGTACTCAACACAAACAAATATTATAAAAATTCATATAGTTTCGATTGATATTAGAAGGATTACAAAGTGCAATTGAGAGTATATGAATATCCCCAATCTAACCTGCACAAAACAAGCAATCCTATTTATACTAATAATAAGAAACAAAAAGAAACATATATTTACATAATAAGTCCCTATACGATGACAAAAGTAATCTAAAGACTAAAATGCTAATCTTTCTAGGGTTCCAACAATACTCCCCCTAAGATTTGCATCGTCTTTCGCAAAAGAAATCTTCTGGTTCTTCTTTAATCTTGAACATCGGCTTCTCTTTGTATAGCTCTAGTTCTTGAAGAGCTTTCTTGATAGAAGACTTGAACTTCTCAGCGAAAATCTCTTGCTCAGGCTTAGAGTCGTTTGTCTTTATTTCCATTGCTTCCATCACCAACAATATTTCTTTTGTTAAACCTGTAATATCCACATTTGCATACATCTCTATTGGTTTTGGATTTCTTTAGTGTATATTTCTAACACTCCCTTGCTTAAAATCCTCATGAACTCTATGTCTTTGATGTCTTTCTTCATAATATTAGCATACGCCATAGCTTTCCTCAAAGAATTTCTCTCCATAGCTGCATTCATCACCTTGATTATTGTCATAAAGTACTTTCTGTCATTTTCAGCTTCAACAGAGGATACTTGCTCAAATTTCTGATTTGACAAAAATGAGATGTAACTTGGATGAAGTAACTTTAGCTCAAATACTCCAAACAATCTTATCATGTCTTTCTCCCAATCATCTTCATCTCTCACCAGCTTGAAATGAAATGTATCAGAATCATAAAACCATCTTTTGATTGGTTTTGATGTCTGAGTACCATCAATCACTTTCAGACCAGGATTGGTTACTTTTTCAAAGTATTGATCTTCAAAAGCTTCTAGATATTTATCAGCCATTTCTGATCTAGATTCACCTTTCTTCTCATCTCTTCTCAGTGTATCAAAATATGCCTTGTCCTCTTGATCACTTTCTTGTTTTCAGAAAAGATGGCATCCTGGAGATTCCTCTATCAAGTAACTTTACAAAATTTTCTCCTCTAGCAGCTTTGGATGGATTAATAAGAGGTAACTTATGCAATTCTTTCAAATCTTGCACTGGAAGAGTAATTATGCTTGAGTACAAATGATACACATCACATATAGCATTTACTCTTTTTATCAAGAAAGCATCAAACACCTCATCATACTTCCATGCTACTATCTTTACATCTTTTGTTTTATCAGGCACAATCATAGCATTCAACAGCTCAGATATAGATTGTCCTGTTTGTAACACATTTCTTACTAAATCTCCAGCAGATCTTGCCTTGTTCCATAGTTGCTTTTGATTCAAATCAACTTTATAAGCTTGCTGCTCAGTGTTTGGAAGCATTTTCATCAATTCTTTCCTTCTTTCATGTGTTCTTCTTACTAGTCCATGGATTTTATCTCTTGAGGCTTTAGAATCTTAGTTCTCTTTGTAATCTCCAGATACTGAGGATTATCCATGTCTAGTACAATCATTTTGTTATACATCTTCTCAGTTTGTTGAAAGCTTCTCACCAATTTCCTCTATGATTCTCCTTGTAATCTTTTTAATCTTTTCCAAGGATAATTCCTTGATTGCAACCACATCCTCAATGCAGGAATACTCATATCATCAGGATTAGGATGGTGCAATTCCTTCTCGGGAATATCATCTATATTGATACTTTCACTCATAGGTGCCTATTCTCCATGTTCTAGACTTATCTCATTTTGATCAACAGGTGCTGATGATTTTGCTATCATGCACTTTTCATATTCTTCATTGATCTAAGACACAGTCAGGCCATCTAAGAATACTCTGTTGTACTTCTGTCTGACCAGATAATTATATTTGTCTTCAAAGTCAATAGGAATATCATCTTGAACAACAGGTGAGTCAACAAAATCACATACATCTTCATCTTCTAGCACCTCGTCATACCATTCATCTGGTAAATCAGAATCTATATCATCAAGGGCTTCTATTTTCTGTTGCATCTCAGTTTCTTCTATATTCTCAGCTATATCAGCAATCTTTTGAACTTTGGAAGAAACTGATGATGGTTCAACTTCATCTATCTTTCTTTTACCTTTCTCAGATTCAGTGAACTTTCCAACTATAATCTCTTGATGTTCTTGTATAGTTTCTTTCTCACCAACTATTACTTCATTTTCTTTCTCTGGTTCCTTCAAACTTTCTTTTAACTTTTCTATCTCTTCAAACATTCTTTTCATCTTTTCTTCAAGTTCATTCATGATGATGTTTTTCTTTTCATCATTTGCTTTTAACAAACATTTTCTTCTTTCAATCTCTTATTTTCTTCATTTTGATCTGCAATCTAAGCCTTCAACCCATCAATTACATCTGAGTTATCATCAATTTTTATTTGAACACAAACATCAGCAGTTTGTTTCATTTCTTTTTCTTTTTCCTTTACAATCATAACTTCTACACTTGGTGATTGCACATGAGAAATAACATTCTCTTTGATAGGCTCAGACCATATAGCATCAAAATCAAAAGCTTGATTAAAATCAACATTCTCAATATCTTCATTTTCAACATGATCATTCATCTCTTTGATCATTCATTTCTGTATCAACACCATCATCAGCATTCCTTTCCTCTTCATTATCATCTCTATGATTAGAGATTGTTTTCTCACTATCCATTTCTTTAATAGTTTCTTCATAATTGACGTCTATTTCACCTCCTTGATCACCACCTTGATTGTCATCATCATCATTGTGATCAGCATTATCAGAAGAACTCTCATCATTATGATCATCTTCATCATCATCTTCTTCTTCAGATTCCTCAATAACTTCTTCCATAACATCTTCAATAAGATCATTAGGATTCACAGGCTCATCCCCAGTTAAATGGAAGTGTTGTTGATTAATATCAACATTATCATCAGCTACATTCCGCATATACGCAAATAGAGGTACATTATCAGTTCAAGTCTCTTATACACACCTTCAGACATATGCTCTAAAACAAATATGTCACCTTGTACTCTAAAAGCTTGAATGTCTGGATAATCTTCATTTATGATCTATTGGAGAAACCTAGGATACACCAAGTACTTGTTCCTCTTTCCTTTCTCCAAGTTGATAATGAATCCATTCATTATCCACTTAGCCATATTGAATCTTCTATTTGTGGCTATGGCTACTATAGGAGATGCAATGTCTATTGGAAAAGAGTTCCATCCTGCATTTCTTTTGCACATACAGTGTTGGAATATGTAACAAAGCAGCTTCTAGTGATTGTAGACTCTTGCCCTAAAGAATTGCTTCTTGGGGAAGTTATCTGAATGACCCATACGCATGAATATCTCCCTACACTCATTAAAAGTGTACTCAGATAAATCTTATGCATCATTCTCACCCAATCTTAATGCACTCCTTATAGAATCTTTAGAGACTTCAATCATTCTATCATTAGTAATGAATCCTCTTAAAACTTTTCTTTTGTTATCATCAAGCTCAATCTCTGCTATTCTCCAGAACTTCTTGATCAATCTTGCATATATGGCTGGTCTTGCACACATAACATATACATACTTTGTTCTTAGAATAAATCTGATAATCTCTTCATATCCAGCAGATTCTCTAACTTCATCATTCAGAAATACAGCAACATTGTGCTTAGGCTCAAACTTCAGTGCTGCCATCTGTCAATCACAAAGAAACATGAATTAGTATGAAGGTTTAAGATTCAATTAAGTTTTTAACAAAACTTGAAACCAGTTATAATTCCTTCAATATGTTTTAGAAATTACTTAATAAATTTTATATTTTAAAATTTGATTTCTAAGTGTTTGGAACATACTGTTTTAATGTTTCAATCAAATTTTAAGATATACAATCAATTAAGTGATTTGTTTCTAGATGATTTGAACATTAAAATTGAATTTAATGATTTACAGGCAAATTTAGTTTGAAAATTTTATTTTGTCGATTCATTTCAATCTTAATATTTTATTATTATTTTTGCACTAATGATCATTGAATCTTCAAAACTTTTGTGATGAAATTTGGATTTGATGATGTTAAACAAGTCACAATCTAGTATCATTAACAATTTCTATAACATCCGCTATTTTTCCAAGTTAAAAGCCAAACCCGAACTCATTTTGAGCTTTCATTATTAATTTACTTAATAAATGGATCAAATACATTAATATGTAATTAACTTATTGATTGATAAATAATTCTTTTTCGTAAAATTATAAAGTTTATTAATCATGTTACAAAAAAATAACTAAATGGAAAAGACTTATTAAAACTTATAAAATTATAGAATGAATTTTAATAAACTTATATAAAGTTTATTAGTAATTATGAATTTTAAATACTGAAAATAAATAATCAAATCTTAAAGTTTACAAATTTTATAAAAGATATAAAGATTAACAAAAAAATAATTTGATTGATTATTCAAATTGATTTTATAAATTCTATAAATATTTTATAAAAAAATTTGTTAAAATAGAGTCTTCAAGAATTTAAATTTTAAATTATAATTATTCTTTTATTTATATTAAATTATTTAATTTTATATTTATTTCAAATTCCAATCATAACCCCCTTTTAAAAGACTTATAAATCACCATTAACACCATTCATAACCTCCTCCTAACCTCAAGTATAAAAGCAAGACTTAGGCCTCACTTTTCATTTGCTCATTCTCTAAAAATCTCACTCTCATATCTTTCTTTCATCCATTAGTTATGATCAATTTGAAGAATTTTATTTTACAAGAAATTTCAAGAATTCTTAATACTAAGGTAATCTTTTATTGCTTTTATATTATACATTTTAATCATCCTAACATCCAATTGTTCTCATGACTTTATGTTCTTACTACTATTCTTTCTTCTACCAAATCTCTTTTTATTTTAATCATTATCATTTGATCATTAACATTTTAATAATCACTAATCTTATAACAATCACTAACATTTTTAAATCAAGCTAACAACATACTAACATAAACAAAGAATCCCGTTTGCATATGGACGGCTATGCCGCCGCATTCGGTTATTCAACAAGATTATTTTTCTAAATGATGGCTATGCCAAAGACTTAGAATATTTTTATAACTCAAATGAAGACTAATATACCATATATTGACATAATAAATTGATCTAACCTGTTTCATGCTTTAACGGTTTTAAAAGTGCACATAAGTGCCTTACTACAATTCTGGCAGAATATAATCTTACTTCAACCGACCGTAACTTGATCATAAAATAATAAATTTGAGTAAAATCAGAATCCAATGTTAAGTTCATTGAATTACCCTTTGAATGACAGTTTATACATCATCAAACTCAATCACACGACTCAACAATAGCCTTCACAAGATAAGTGCGTATTTCAGCACCTTCTGTCTTGTGCTGCTTGTTTGACCTATTTACGGATCTTTTCGTAAAAAATTTTCTTGATGAAAGTTGTCCGAGAGACTTTGAACTAGTCAAATGTAAATTCTTATAATTTTATGAAACCGTTTGCTATTTTAAAACCTGTTCAAACACATACCAAACATTCTGTCCAGAATCTAGAATTGATGCAATAATCCTTTCTCAATCTACCTTTCGCTTTTTTAGCATTCACTAAACGTCCTAACTTCTTGTAATGAATTCCAACCTCAAGTTATTGTTTTTTTATCATTTAGGACATCACATTTGACTCTTGACATCCAAGCTTTCTTATGTACTCTACAACCATCACTATACTTGTGAGTTTTCCATGTGAGTTCTCCATGCCCCTTTTTACTTTATTTTCACACCTTTTGGGGTGAAACATGTTAACCTTATAAAATTACACTTGTAAACATCTTGATACTTGTAAATGCACATGCAATTCATCTTTATCTTTTTGTCATGGTTATTTGTGTTATTGTAAGTCTTATATGAGATACATATTTTGTTTACAATCATTAACTATTGCTAGCCTGGCGACGTCTTAGATCTTTGGGCCTGACAAGCCTATTTGGTGCTAAAGTCGATGTATTTCCGACTCCTGATGACGTATGCTTGTTCATCATGGGAACCAAATACATTTAGCCAATCTTATATAATTGTAATCAAGTCGAGGTTTGGTTTTAACTATATGTGCTCTATAAGCTTGCTAACTTGTAACTATGGATATGAATTGCTACTTGTAACCTTTTTATATATATACATATATGCGTGTGTTTAAACCATAGGAACTCACCAACTTTATAGTTGACCTTTTATTTTTAACATGTTTCAGGTTGATGCTTGAAGATCTTCTTGTGCTCATATAAGACTTGGACCTAGTTTAACTATATATGTTATTTCTTAGTTTGAAGTTCTTGTATTGTATGGACTTATTTGTCTTGTAATGTTCAGTGATAAATGATATTTAATATTATTACAACTTATTTAGTTCCATGTGCTATGAGCAATCGTCTCCCATGCGTCCGCCCCGATGATTCCGCCGTCAGTCGGGGTGTGACAATTTCAAGTTCCATTGTTAACATACTATCACATTTGAACATTAATTTCAGATTTATTCAAGTTTTAGGATTCGAACGCCTAAATAGGATTCAAATGTCCGAATGATTTTGATATCAATGAACACTGATTTGATGAAATAATCTCAATATGATGTTTACAATCACTGATTTTACCTCAGAATATAACAATCTTAGCAAATCAAAGTGATCAGTGAGCAAAGTGTTCGTTAGATACTTGAGAAGAACAGAGTGAATCAGAGAGTGAAAAGTTCGAATGAAATGAAATCAGTCCAAGTGCTGAATTTATACAAGTGTGAAAAACCCTTAGACGCATTGCAACTGTGTAGGCGCATGACCACTGTTGGGACGCATAAGGTTTAGGCGCATGACCACTATACAGACGTATTACCCCTGTTCAGGCGTATGAGACCTAGACTCATGAGTTACACTTGGTCAAATTTTGTTTAGGAACATAGGCGCATGAGTACTGTTCAGGTGCATGACCTAGTATGAAACGCCTAACACTTTGTTTATTTTCAATATGAAACATCTGGTACTGTTTAGGCGTATGAGCTTGTACAAAACGCCCAAACTTAACCAAAACTTTCAGACTCGTGAACACTGTTTAGGTGCATGAGTTTGACTCAAACGTCCAACACTTATCATAAAACTGAAAATTCATCATGCTTCTAAACTTAAACTTATAGTCAGTGTTTAGGCGCATGAGACATCCATACGTCTAACACTTATCATCCGTACTTCAAAAATTTCATTCAAATCGTAATTTTGACCAATTTCACTATTCTTCATAAAAATTTTCAAACTTTGGTCAACTTTGAATAATGACCAAGACTTTGACCTTTGATCAAAACTTTGACTTTTGACCAAATTTTGACTTTTTGACCAAATTTTGACTTTTTGACTTAATTAATTTCCCGTCATTTTAGTCTCAAAAATTTCATAAAAATATAACCATTCTCAAATCTTTGCAAGAAGCTTTTTCGTATTTTAAACACTTGAAATCTCGATAGGTTCATTTTTAAGCATATCAAACACATACTACTTGAAATTTAGCATCATCCTTTTCAACTTTTATTTTGATTTCTCTTTTTCAAATTTTACTCCCCCTAAACTTTTAAGTTCACAAACTTAGAAGTTTATATGAGTTGAAAATTGAGAAAAACAATCAGTATCAACATGCCTGCACACATAGAAACATGCAAAAATTAAAAATAAGGCAGAATAATAAAAAAATACTACTAGATGTACACTAAATCATATGTCTGCAGTGAGCTCATATCAGAAAATAATCAGCACATTAAAATAAAAGAAACTATGAATAGTCTTGAACACTGATTAAATCTTGATCTTTTGTGTTCCAGGTCAGTAGTACTGTAGCAAAGGAGACACAAGATCTAAGGACAGACAATGAGTACTTTGGTAAAAATATCATCACACTTACTTTTTCAATTCTTGGATTGTTAGAGTTCTATTAGATATGACATTATGGAACCCATACTTAGACTTAGAGAGTCCAACCCTCGTCAAGGTATGCAAGCAAGCACTGTTTCTCAACTTGATTACCTGACATATATGTATAACCAGATCTCATGTTTAGGTCAATGAGAGAATCATTATGGTAAAATCATTTGATAATCTCTGAGAAAACCACCATGGAAAAGCCATTAGGTAATCCCTGAATCTGTTTCATAAAGAACTGGATATAGATGATACATACGAATCAGAGGACATCCATTTTAGACTTTTGAAAGGATTGTGCACATTGGCATCTTTTGCATCAAGTGAGAATATCCAGGTCTGTAATGACTTACAACAGAGGATACCTCGTCACTTGAGGTCTATGATGACTCATAACAGAGAAGTGAATAGATGCAGTAAACAGATCTTATGGTTATTCATATCACCATCAGGTGTAAGTTTGTGACTTGACAAGCAATCAATCAGAAAAGTCAACACCACTCATAAGAACTAAGATGAATACCCACAAGGACATAATGATTTAGTTAAATCACAAGAATCTACTTTTTCAATATAATTGTACAATTATACCAGCACATCATATTTGATCATGTCAGACTTTATGATTGAGTGAAGTATGCAACTAATTATATCTGATGTACTATCATTGCTCATATGTTGCAAAGGCAGATTCAATTCTAAATAAAGAAAACATCTAAACTCTATTTTTGTATTTTCCTTTTAGAAGTTTCTATATTGATTTTTAAAATTTTAATTTTGAATTTGCTTTTTCATTTAGCACACACACACACATTATGTACAAACAGGCAGTCAACTTTGATGATTTTCCTTTTGAGTTGAGAAAAAGGAGGGAGGGTTATTATCATTTTGATGAAGCAAAATCATTTTTCAAAATGATTAATAAGGCCAATGGACTCAACTAGATACTCAAACCTTCCTGGTAAAAAGGCTTTAAAAATGACGGTGGAAAATACATCTCTAGTTCGCAAAGGGTAATGATAATATCCTTTTCCTATTCATTCAATGCTTCAGGATCAATAACTTTTGAGTGAATCATGTTAAAAAACAAACAAAGTTTTATGACTGTATGTCTAATGTTCTTCGGTAACAATCCACAAATTGCAATAGGTATCATATGTGTCATTAAAACATTACAATCATGAGATTTCATACCAAGTAATTTACAATCTTTCATTGACACCAATCTTTTAATATTTTCTGAATAGTTAGATGGAACTTTAATACTGTTTTAAACATTCGCAAAACTTTGTTTTTTCTGCTTTTGACATTGTATAACAAGCAGGTGGGAGATAAATACCCTTGGCACTTTTAATGGGGGCAAGCTCTTTAAGTATTCCCATTTCTTCCATATCTCTACTGATATTAATCTCGTCTTTAGTTTTTCCAGGAATGTTCAATAATAAGCCCAACAAGCTATCACATACAATTTTTTCAATATACGTAACATCTAGGCAATGTCGAACTTCCAAATATTTCCAGTAAGGTAGATCCAAAAAAATGACCTTTTTTTTCAGTTACCTCCTTTTACAACATGTGATCTTTTTCCTAACACAATATTAATATTTTTAACTCGTACAGACGCATCAAAACCATTCCTAACAGTTCGATGCTCGGTCTTTCGGTCAAACTCTTTCGTTTTTTTCCTGATAGCGATGATTAATTGAAAGAAATCTCCGATGTCCCATATACACGGGTTTTTTGCAATTATTTAGCCATATGGAACTTGTATCGTCTTCACATATTGGACAAGCTTGTTTACCTTTAGTATTATATCCTGATAAATTGCCGTATGTTGGGAAATCACTAATGGTGCAAAAAATCATGGCTCTCATCTGAAAGTTCTCCTTTTTATAAGCATCATAAACATTTACACCTGTACTCATAGTGTTTTCATGTCATCGACCAAAGGAGATAAATAAACATCAATGTCATTACCAGGTTGTTTTGGACCCTGAATTAACAAGGACATCAATATGTATTTTCTTTTCATGCATAACCATGGTGGAAGGTTGTAGATACATAAAAGAACTGGCCAAGTACTATGACGACTACTCATGTTCCCGAAAGGATTGATGTCATCTGAACTAAGACCAAATCGTATGTTTCTAATCTCATTACCAAAATGTAAGGCCCCGTTCCCGGGACGCTTACAGCTGGTCATTCTCATCGCACATAAAACATATAATTAATTTTTTTTCCTTTCATAAATCGTTGCAGCGGAATCATTGAAAACACATTTTCATCTCATCAAAATACTTTATTATCAAATTACAAAATTCATGTTACATTTCATCACAAAAGCCTTATAATAATGGATGCCATCCCAAAAGAACTGAGTAGTCGCCTCGTGCCATCCTCAGCAACATACATGCCAACTGGAAACACATCAAAGTCAGCGTTATTGAGTGAGTTCTAGTTTTATAATAAAACATACTTTTCTTTCGTAAAACCGTTCTTTACTTTCTTAATAAAAAGATTCGTTACATACATGCGTTCACACATCATACGTACACATAGATAATATCATTATTATCTTCATCATTCGTTCATTACAATCATCATTCATCGCACATCATCATCTTTCACTTCTTTCTAGATCCTGTCAGGCTTTACCCTCTTCATGGCACTCAGCCACGATTACTGAGGTCGAATGAAAAGGATCCCGTTTAGTACATTATTAAGATGTTTCGTTAACGTTCGTTTCATACATTCGTTCTTTCCATCATTACCTTTCTCATTCATCAACTCACGCAATACTCCTGACTCATGTCCGAAGACTGGTACTGTGCCGGGGTTTGTACACAAACCCCCGACTCATGTCCGAAGACTGACACAGCACCGGAGTACGCGATTCGTTTCTCTTTCATCTCAATCCCGTCTCACGCAATACTCCCGACTCATGTCCGAAGACTGATACTGTGCCGGGGCCTGTACACAAACCCCCAACTCATGTCCGAAGACTGACATGGTACCGGAGTACGCGATCCTCTTCCTATTTATCTGGATCCTGTCTCATGCAATACCCCCGACTCTTGTCCGAAGACTGATACTGTGCCGGGGCCAGTAACCAAACCCCCGACTCATGTTCGAAGACTGACACAGTGTCACACCCCGGCTAAAAGCGGAAACACGGGGATGTAACGAGATCGGGATCGTCATAACACATGGTAAGCGGTAGAGATGCAATATAATAAATGATGAAAAGCGTGTCATGACGACACCCGACAACAAGGGGACTTGTGTCGTGTTTAGTCAATATTCATGACAACATAGCCATAAGCATAAACATGTTAAATGATTCACATAAACAAAGAAGATAACATTGTAATGTAAATTCCCACAACCCGGGAACAAGTATCAAAAGAATAAGCTTGTTTAAATCAGACTACAACATTGTATCAAAATAATTGTTTGTCAAATATGTTTAGTCTCAAAAATGCAACCTAGGGTCTCCCCTAAGACAACACACCTAGATCCTCAATTTGCAAGATCACCTGAAAAGATATGCTCAAAATGGTCAATAAAATTATTGGTGAGCTCGCAAGTTTAAATAGTAAATAAGTAATTGATGCTGTATATAGTAAGCAATGTGGAATACCATGCATACAGTTATAAGTAAGTAAAATCACATGACAATGAGTTTTGCAACCAAACCTAGCGACGTACACAGAGATATTGTCGGAATATAATCACCCAAGGGCCCGTTCCTGGCCACTGATGGTACTAACTAGTATACCAACAAACGAGGGTGGGGGTGTCAACCCAGTAGTACTACCAATACCTATCTGTCGGTTCCCCCACTGGAATTAAATAGTTGCAAAGAAAGAACCACACAGCAGACCCAAGCATGTATCAGATAACTACTTGCAAAACAGTATCACGTTGATTCCAAGTATGTAAATTGTATGTAAATTGTACAGCATTGAAAATGGGTGAGCATACTTTTCCCCCAAGTTGTAAACGATTTAAATATTGTAAGCGTAAAAAGGGGCCACGAAACTCACTTGTTAGGTGGTAAGTATGTATGATCAATGTATCCAAATGTTGTATGTAATGAACGGTCAAACACCTATTGACAGTTATTTTAAGCATTAACAAAATGTATAAAGCGTATAATAATGTTCGGTCGATTCGGGTTGTATCGGTCGGGTCGCGTGTAACACACACAAACAGACACACGTATTAGATCTTATGTAGATCCACGTACTAGACATCGTCGCCATTGCTGATGATACTTGTGTAAGAGTTTCATTGTTATTGAAGAAGTATTTGGTAAATATTAGTAGTTATAAATCGGTTGTTGATAATTGTAAAATGTTAAGTTGATTTGGTTTGGAATAACATTAGGAAGTTTGATAGCGTTGACTTTAACATTGTCATTAGTAATGGCAACCGTGTCGATGTCACCTTAACATCACACGACATACACACACCACACATAAGAAGGAAATCACACACAGCAACTTCAGTCGCACGACAGGACCAGACGCACGACTCAACACTCCATTCACACGAATCAACCCTCAAACGTACGAATCAGCTTCATCCGTACGATTGAACCTTCATTCATATGACTGGCATTCAGTCGTACCACACAACACCCAATCGCACGACTCAACCTCCATACGCACGAATCAACCTTCAATCGTACGAATCAGCTACATTCGTACGATTGAACCTTCATTCGTACGATTGGACTTCAGTCGTGCGATACACGCACAATCGCACACAGTCGCCTGACTCAATCGCACACATTCATTTGGTCGTATGACTCAATCACACACATACACACAGTCGCACGACTCACCCAGTCGCACGGCTCAATCGCATGACAGACCCAGTCGCCTGAACAGCAGAATCGCGACTGTTGAAGGTGCTGAGCAGCCTCCGGCTGCTCCGAGTACGGGTTTTACACAACAAGGACTTCCAAAAACACACTACAAACACCCACAAACAAGAAAAACATGCAGAAGGACATCACACGCACCCACACGACCTCATGTGTTCGGGTTGAACCCGAACACCCGAAACCCTAGTTTGGACAGCCGTGAATAAGCAAGAAAAGGGACAACCAAGGTCGTCTACCTGCTAGAATGGAGTAGACTCGGTTGTAGATGAAGTCTAGACGGTGAAAACGAGACCAAACGGGGCGGTTTTGGTGTAAGGATGAAGATGAAAAGTGAAGAAGAAGAAGAAGTGAAGAAGATGAAAAAGGTGAACAATGAATCTAAGGCTGGAAAATGGGGTTTTTATACCCATCCCAAGTTTTCAAAATGTCAATTTTAGTCCCTGCACTTAACCCCCGAGTTTCCCAAATTTGTCTCGGTTGAAAACGACTTTAATAGATTAGTTATATTAATGATAAAAATGCATTTAATGATGTTTATAACTTAAAAATGGCTTTTATTAATGATAATAATATTATGTAAAACGGTATATTTAGCGGTAAAGGTGATGAAAGTTTTAAAAGTTTTTAAAGATAGCACACGTTCACAATGAAAGCACAAGCACAACGATGATAAAGCAAGCATAATATCCACACAAGGAGTTAATAAAGATGAGGAATGAATGATCAAAGAATAGTTAACGGAAAACCACGTTAATTGACGGACCTTTTGGTGACGGATGTCACAGTATCCCTCAGTTGAGAGAATTTCGTCCCGAAATTCAGCTGGAGTTAGGTCCAAGAGTGTCATCCTCGAATAGATGTGGATATTTGAGTTTCATCTGATCTTCCCGTTCCCATGTAAACTCTGGCCCTCGTTTCGAATTCCATCTCACATGGACAATTGGTATTCTGCTGCGCTTCAATTGCTTGACCTTTCGATCCATGATCTCAATAGGTTCCTCAACAAAATGAAGATTTTCGTCAATCTTGATTTCCTCAATTGGTACGTGGAGAGATTCGTCAGCCAAACACTTCTTGAGGTTTGACACGTGGAAAGTATCATGCACGCCGCTGAGTTCTTGTGGCAACCTTAATTGGTAAGCCACTGGACCGATTCTTTCGGTAATTTCGAATGGTCCAACGTATCTTGGGGCTAGCTTCCCTTTCTTTCCAAACCGAACGATTCCTTTCCAAGGAGAGACTTTAAGTAAAACTCGATCCCCAATGTTGAATTCTAGAGGCTTCCGACGGTTGTCGGCATAGCTCTTTTGGCGATCTATAGCAGCTTTCAGTCGGTCTTTGATTTGAAAGATCTTGTCCGTTGTTTCTTGAATGATCTCTGGGCCTGTTAACTGACTTTCTCCAATCTCGGCCCAACAAACGGGAGATCTGCATTTCCTTCCATATAACGCTTCGAAAGGACCACATCCAATGTTTGTATGGTAGCTGTTGTTGTAAGAGAACTCGATCAGCGGTAGATGAGCGTCCCAACTACCACCAAAGTCGATTACACACGCTCTCAACATGTCCTCTAGCATCTGTATAGTTCGTTCACTTTGGCCATCTGTCTAAGGGTGATAGGCGGTACTCATATCTAATCGAGTGCCTATTGCCTTCTGTAGTGTCTGCCAAAGTAAATCGGCTGTCACGGTCGGATATGATTGACACCGGTACTCCGTGTCTTGTCACGACCTCTTTTATGTACAGTCTCGCCAATTTATCCATTTTGTAGTCTTCTCGGATCGGCAAGAAATGTGCTGATTTCGTCATTCGATCCACTATGACCCATATCGAGTCATGCCCGCTGCTTGTTCTAGGGAGTTTGGTAATGAAATCCATAGCTATATTCTCCCATTTCCACTCGGGAATTTCAGGTTGCTGTAATAATCCTGATGGTTTCTGATGTTCAGCTTTAACTTTCGAGCATGTCAAGCATCTGTTGACGTACATAGCAATGTCTTTCTTCATGCCCGACCACCAGTACAGATCTTTAAGATCGTGATACATCTTGTATGCACCAGGATGAATAGAATATCACGTCTTGTGGGTTTCATCCATGACTAAGGTACGTACACCTCCCCATCTGGGTACCCACATACGATCCATAAAGTACTGTATACCATCATCCTTGCAACTCATCTGTTTATCTAACCCTCGGAATTCTTCTCCCGCAAGGTTTTCTTCCTTTAATGCCTCACTTTGTGCAATTTGGATCTGAGCTTTCAGATTCGTTTGAATAGTCAATCCAAGCGCTCGAGCACGTAGTGGTTTCACGCGTTCTTTGCGGCTTAAAGCATCAGCCACCACGTTAGCTTTCCCCGGATGATACCGGATTTCACAATCGTAGTCACTAAGAAACTCTACCCAACGTCGCTAACGCATATTAAATTCCTTCTGGTCCAGAATATGTTGGAGGCTCTTATGATCTGTGTAGACGATGCATTTTGTTCCATACAGGTAATGCCTCCATATCTTGAGTGCAAATACTACAGCGCCCAACTCAAGATCATGAGTTGTATAGTTCTTTTCGTGCACCTTAAGTTGTCGCGAAGCGTAGGCAATCACCTTATCCTTCTGCATTAGCACACATCCCAATCCTTGATGTGAAGCATCACAGTATACCACAAAATCATCAGTTCCGTCTGGGAGGGACAATATCGGTGCGTTGCACAACTTGTCTTTCAACGTTTAGAACGCTTGTTCTTGTGCTTGTCCTCAATCAAACTTCTTGTCTTTCTGAGTCAGCAATGTTAATGGTTGCGCGATCTGTGAAAAATTCGCGATGAAGCGACGATAGTAACCGGCCAATCCTAAAAATTGCCGTATCTCTGAGGGTGTCTGGGGCGCATCCCATTTCTTCACCACTTCGATCTTGCCGGGATCTACATGAATCCCATCCTCGTTAACCACATGACCCAAAAACTTCACTTCCCGCAACCAAAATTCTCACTTCGAGAACTTGGCGAAAAGTTTCTCTTCCTGTAACAGTTCCAGTATTGCCCGAAGGTGTTCTTCGTGATCCTCTTTCGATCGGGAGTAGATAAGTATGTCGCCTATGAATACGATCACAAACTTATCCAAGTAAGGTTTACACACCCGATTCATTAGGTCCATAAACACAGCTGGCGCGTTAGTCAACCCGAAATGACCAAGAACTCGTAGTGCCCATAACGAGTTCTAAACGCTGTTTTCGGTATGTCCTCCTCGAAAACCCTTAGTTGATGATATCCAGAACGAAGGTCGATTTTTGAGAAATATGAAGCTCCTTGCAACTGATCAAACAGATCGTCGATCCTGGGGAGAGGATATCGATTCTTCACGGTTAACTTGTTCAACTCACAGTAATCAATACACATGCGGAACGACCCATCCTTCTTTTTGACAAATAACACTGGTGCTCCCCACGGTGAGTGACTCGGTCGAATAAAGCCCTTCTCCAGTAGTTCCTGCAACTAACTAGACAACTCTTGCATTTCAGATGGTGCTAACCGATATGGCGTCTTTGCTACCGGTGTAGCTCCAGGAATCAACTCTATACGAAATTCCACCTGTCGTGGAGGAGGCAAACCAGACAAGTCATCAAGAAATACATCTGGGTAGTCCCGTACCACTGGAATATCTACTAGTTTCCTCTCCTCTTCCTTCTTTTCTACCACATGAGCCAGAAGCGCATAGCACTGCTTTCATAAACTTCGGCGTGCTTTCATGCAGGAGATAAGCTTTAAGTTCCTTCCCGGTCGTTCTCCTTGAATCTTGAGTACCTCCCTGTTTGACATAGGGATTCGTACTACTTTGTCCCGACAGACAATCTCAGCTCTGTTTTGCCACAACCAATCCATACCCACAATCACGTCGAAACTTCCTAGCTCAAAGGGTATCAAGTCTATATCGAAGGCATGGTCCTCCAATATTATCGAGTACTTCCTAATAATCTCATCGGCCTGAACAACTCTACCATTGGCCATTTCTACAGAGTAGCTAGTTTCTAGCCTACTAGGACTCAAATCAAGCAATTGCACAAACTCAGAAGATGTAAAGCTATTGTCTGCTCCAGTATCAAATAATATAGAAGCGAAGTGATGATTGAGTAAGTGCGTACCCGTGACAACATTCGGGTCCTGACGAGCATCGTTGGCTCCAATGACGAATGCACGTCCCCGAGCTGCATTCCCTTGATTTGCCGGGCCTTGATTTCCAGCTATGGCCATCACTTGCTGCTGGTTGTTTCCTTGCTGACCCGGTGCCCGATTCAGTCTGGGGCACATGTTTCTGTAGTGGTCAGGGCCTCCACACTCATAACTGGCCCTGGCATTCCCGGCGGGGTTAACCGCGTTGACTGGTGCCACAAGATTCGGCGCTGTTCTGCAGTCTCTTGCTAAATGCCCCGGGCGTCTACAGTTCGCGCACACCCGGCACTGCATTCTTGGGGGATGATGATAGTTGCACCTGTCACATTTGGGGTGCGGCCCCACATACTCTCTTTTGCCCTGAGTCACGGCCACAAAATTTCTGGTTGTCTTGGCCCTCTTGTCAAACTTCCCGGCACTCGACCGGCTCGTTTCTCCGACATCTTTCCTTTTCTCTGCCCCTCTACCCAAAACCCCTGTTCTCACCATCTCATCAGTTAAAGCGCCAGCCTTCAGAATCGCTCTCTGGATAGTAGGAGGAGCAGCTGCTGTTACCATTGCTCGGATTTGAGGCGCAAGTCCCCAAATATACCTCTCGATTCTCTTTGATTCCGGCGTGACCAAATGCGGAACCAATCTTGCCAGCTCATGAAAACGGTCAGTATAAGCTGCATGCCCAGCCCCCACCATAGCATGGTTCCAGAATTCATGCTCCTGTTTCTGCATCTCATTGAGGGGGCAGTATTCCTCAGTGATTAAGGCCTTAAACTCCTCCCACGACATCTGCATCGCTGATTCTCTTCCTCTAGCTTGAACCTGGGTGTTCCACCAGGTTAGGGCCTTGCCCTGCAGTGAACATGTGGCATATTTGATTCTCTGGCTGTCGAAGCATTCACTGATGTCAATCACGGCCTCCATCTTTTCTAGCCACCTGGTTAGGGCTATTGCCCCACCTTTCCCATCAAATTCTCTCGGTTTGCAGGCCACAAATTCCTTGTATGAACACCCCCGTCTAGCATTAACAACCCCAGTCTCAATACCGGCTGTTCCACCATTCCCGGTCTCCTGATTGCTTTCGTGTGACATCCGTCACCAACAGGTCCGTCAATTGACTCGAAATCCGTTATTTCTCTTTTCGCGCATTTATTATTTTTGCGTAATTAATTTGTTTTCGAACCGAATCTCATCGTATCTCCCTTTCGTGCCAACCTTAATATTAAATAACGCTAATAATATAAAATTTATTTTATTGTTACCGTAAATATTGTTAATATTAATAATAATAATAATAATAATAATAATAATAATAATAATAATAATATTATTATTATTATTATTATTATTATTATTATTATTATTATTATAATTAAGTCCAGGGTTTAAATTGTAATTTAACTAAACTTGAGGGATTAATTAATTTAAAGTTAAGGGTCCTAAATGTAAATATGAATATTATATATATTTCCTAAAATTTGGTCAACCCTAAATCGACCACTTCTACTCGCCGTGATCACCCGCCGCTGCACCACTTCCAGTCGCCTTTGTTCCACCGATTCGCCACCGTAGGCTGCCGCCGGTTGCCGACGTCTCGCCGTTCAGTCGATTCGCAGGTAACCGATCATCGTGAAAGTCGTTTCGTTTCGTTTCGCTCCGTTTCGTTGGTTCGGTTCCGCACTCTTGCTTGACATGTATATATATATGTGCAGTGTGTGTTTCGGTGTGTGTATTTTAACCGTGTGTGTGTGCGACTATGTGTGTACGTATGCCTGTTGTGTGTGTACGTATATATATATTGTGTGTGCGATTATGTGTATGTATAGATATTGTGTGTGCGTGAGTATGTATATATATGTATATGGATTTGTGCGATGGTGTAGCTATGTGTGCGTGTTCGATGGCGTATACGTATATGTATGTAGCGGTGTGTTTGTTTGTATGTATATATATATATATACGTGTATGTGTTTCATAGATATATATATGTGTGTATAGTTAGGTGTGTGAGTGCATGTGTGTGATACTTTGTTTGTGTGTGTGACCGTGTGAATTGTGTGTGGGTGTGTTTCTTGTTTTTATTATTATTATTATTATTTTATTTTTGCATATTATTAGTATCATTATGATATATAAAATGTTATTATTATTATTATTATTCTATTATTATTATTATTATTATTACAATTATTATTATTATTATTATTATTATTATTATTATTATTATTATTATTATTATTATTATTATTATTATTATTATTATTATTATTCATGTTATGAATATTATTATTGATAGTTGTATATAGTGTGATATGATGTGCGAATAATATTAAATATTGTGTACGTGTCACGCATCGACCCGAACCGAAGCGAAACCAACCGAACGTATTCTTTTCCTTATCGAACGTGTTTAAAGTTCAAATTATAATTAATTATAGGTGTTTGATCGTCGTTTGCTATCATCCTTTGGAGTTTTGTCCATTTTAATTCGTCTCATTCAAGGTGAGTTTCGCGGCCCCGTTTTATTACAATTATTTACAAACATCAAGGGGGAAAAGTATGCTCAACCATTTTTATGTTGTGAACTTATTCAATTCTTTTGGGACTGTTGTGTTTACTGTTTTGTAAGTATTTATCTAGTACATGCATGAGTTGTCTTTGTGGTTCTGTATTCACAACTATTTAACTCCGGTGTTGGAGCCGACGGACAGGTATTGATAGTACTATTGGGTTGACACCCCCACCCTTGTTTGTTAGTATACTAGTTGGGACTGACAGTGGCCAGGAACGGGCCCTAGGGTGAATATGTTCCGACAAATTCTTTGTGTACGTCATAGGTTTAGTTGTGATGCTCATGTGATATTACTTGCTTATAACTGTATGCACTCAATTTCTACCAAACTATTACACAGCATCAAGTTTGTTTATTATTTAAACCTGCGAACTCACCAACATTATGTTGACCATTTTGAGCATATCTTTTCAGGTAACAATCATTGAGGATTGCTAGGGATGCTGCCTTAGCGATGACCTTAGGCTTACATCATTTAAACTTTGGATGTCTTCGACAGTTGCATTTGACATTTACTTGTTATTCATATTTGATTACTTGTTCCCGGGTTGTGGGACTTATACTTATTTGTTTTGTATGACTATGTTTGTCGTGGAACTGACTAACCATGGCACAAGTCTCTGTTTGTGTCCGGTGACGTCATGACACGTTGACCTTCATCATTTAATGCATCTCTATTAATTTAACAATGTGTTATGACGATCCCGTCCGTTACATCCTCGTGTTTCCGCTATAAGCGGGGGTGTGACAGATTGGTATCAGAGCCATTGGTTATAGAGAATTAGGTGGATCACTCGACCTAGACTATAACCTAAGAACCTACATGTAGAATGCATATTAGGACTTATGTGCATTTGACTATGCGTGTATGTTCTTTAATTATTGAAACTATTCATGATCCGTAATGTGTTAATAATTCTATTTCATTTCCTTTGTCCAACTTCGGATAATTAACTTTTGATTATCGATCATACCTTTGATACCTTTATCTTGAATAACACTTTGTACTTGACAAGGCGGTTTGACTCGGTTAGGATGAGATGGGGTTGACCATGCAAAGCAAATTACAATTACGGGTGCACACGTAAATGAAATTTGTCGTGCATGCGAAGTCTAGTCAATCTTGCCGCAAGATAACTGTCATTGTTAGTACGAATCCTCAACTCCATACCTTAGGACATTAGTGTCCTGTTTCTTATTATACCTTATCAATCTTGATAAATCATTCATCACCTTATTACTTACGTGAGTTCTAACTCACCTAAAGACTCAAGGGATCATATTGTCACAATGGTCCCTGTCCCTATGAGATAACACCCTCTCCAGCATTTCAATGGTTATGCAACCAACTATTTCCTTGAAAAAAAAATCTGGTCTTCAAAGGGTCGTAGCTCAGCAATGATACTCACTGCACATGTATTACTTTATTGATTGACTTTAAGATTTGGGGCTTACGTATTTTTTATGTTGACTAGAAAGATGCCGCCCAGGAGAATTACTCGCAGTGGTAGTCGTGGTGGTGCTGTTCCAAGAGGTAGAGGTAGAGGAAGAGGTGCAGGAGGTAGGGGTGAAGCACCTGTAGGTGGAAATGAAGGTGGGCATGGTGATAATAACCAGGGAGCTGGAAACCCTGATATAGCCGCCATGATTGCTCAACAACTTGCAGCACTCATTCCGACCACAGTGGCACAAGTGAGTGATAATATCATCAATCATAACAATGGAGGTGGTAATGAGGGTATTGGGCATGATGATGAAAATGATGGTTATGAAGAGAATAATGAAAATGAATATGGAATGGTGGTGGAAATGACAATGGAGAAGGAGGTGGAATGGGTGATGGAAATGGTAATGGAAACGTGAATGGAAATGGCAATGGAGGAAGAGTCGGTTGTACTACAAGGAGTTCATGACTTGTAAACCAAAAGAGTTTGATGGAAAAGGTGGAGCCATCGCCTTGACCCGATGGATTGAGAAGATGGAATCTGTGATGGACATCAGCAATTGTGCTGATGTAACACCCGGAAATTTATTATTTTGAAGCCGACGAAGAAAGAAAAGAAATAAAGTTCAAAGTCGAGGGACCAAACTCGCCAACGAAGAAAAGTTGGGTAATGTGGTGATATGTGTAGGGAGAGGGCAGCCCACTCTCCCCACACTACACATATTTTCAGATTTGAGAGGAAGAGAAGAGAGAAAGAAGAGAAAGAAGAGAAAAGTGGTGTTTCGGGTGATTCGAGTGTCCAAATTCGTCGAGTAGCAAGCCAAATCGAAGCTCTTGTCTTTGTGCTCGATTGTGTGAGTTCTAGGACCCCACTTTTACCTGTTTTCAACTGATTTTGGGGCTGAAAAATGTTCAAAACCCTTTTTTGTATGTGTGTGTGTTTGACCCATTTGGGTGTGATGTGTATAATGCGTTTAGAGTATGATTTCGGGCTTGTGTGTGCTTGTATGGTGTTATGGTATGCATTCCTAAGGTCCAGGAGGGTTGATTTAGGCTTAGAATGGGTTTGGATGAGCTTGGAGGCCGAAAATGGCAGATTGGGTTCGGGATGAACTCCATTCTGCATCAGCTAGGGCTAGGCGACCGAATGAAGGCCATACGGCCGAATGAGGGCGATTGAGGGTCATTCGCACGATTGGGATTCATTCGCACGATTGAGGGTTCAATCGCACGACTAAGGTTTCAGTCGCACGACTGGGAGTCCAGTCGCATGAGGATTGCACGACTGAGGGTTCAGTCGCATAGATGCTTAGTCGCATGAGTCCATTCGCATGAGGTTAGTCGCATAGGTGCCCATTCGCAGTAATCCTATTCGCACAAGGTCCATACGCATGATTAAATGTTCATTCGCATAGATGAGCATCCGCATGAGTCCAGTCGCATGATGTTCAGTCGCATAGAGGCCATGCGACTGAAGGGTGTCCATACGCCCGAATAGGGCTGTTGCACTCGAAGGAATGTGTAGTTTGACTTCTGGCCTTCGGGGAAAGGTGCAGATGTAAGCTTTGACGTAAAATTTCCCGTAAGAGCATGTAAGAGAACGGTTATGGCCTTAGAGAGCGTGTAGGGCATGATGATGACGATGTTGCATGTTTATGCATGTTATGTATGTATGATGTTGCCCTGTATGATGATGATGAATGCGTATGATATGTTCCTTATTATGATGTATGGTTATCTTTCCTATGGCTTTACTTAGTATGACGAATGAAATGAAGTATTATGTAACGTAAAGTGGAAAGAGATGACACGTCTTGCATGCATCGGATACCGGGTCCTTCTTTGTGATTGACCATTAATTTGGAACCTCTACCGCTTACCCTTAGTACTGTGGCATACGTTTAGCTGTTCATTTATTGACTTCGGCCCAGTGGCTATGGCTGATCGGTTATCATTAGTACTGTGGCATACGTTTAGCTGTTCATTTATTGACTTCGGCCCAGTGGCTAAGACTGATCAGTTACCCCTAGTACCGTGGCATACGTTTAGCTATTCATTTATTGACTTCGGCCCGGTAGCTGAGACTAATTGGGGTGTAGCATATGGTATTGGTATGGATGATGTCCGATGCCCAAGTAAGTTAAAAGGAACGAATGAACGAATGATTGAATGAATGAATGAAGAAGATGATAATGATATTATCTATGCGTACGTATGATGTGTGATCACGTTAAAGTAACGAATGGTTTTATATGAAAGTAAAGTATGTTTTATAATAAAACTAGAACTCACTCAGCAACGCTGACTTTTATTACATTTTCCAGTTGGCAGGTAATGTTGCTGAGGATGGCACGACGAGGCTACTCGGCTCTTTTGGGATGGCATCCAATTATATAGCTTTTGTGATGTAATGCAAACATGAATTTTGTAACCGGATAATGATGTATTATTTGGCAAAAGTAATTATAATGAAACGTGATGTCATTTTTGAATGTTTCCGCTGCAATGATTTCTTAATGTAATGTAATTATATGTTTTATGTGCGATGAATGACCAACTGTAAGCGTCCCGGGAACGGGGCCTTACAAGTTGGTATCAGAGCCAAAGTTTAAGTGAAATGGGTAAATTTTCAAAATAAACCTTAACTTAAACTGAGAATGGGACGGAAAGGGAATGGGATGCCAAACTGAGTAGCTGCGTGCCATCAGGTATTTTCTTAAAGTTAACCGGTTTATGTGCGCATGGTATATGTTGTGTGTTGTATGTAGATTTGAATACTGATGTAGTCAGGACAGGTAATACTTGGGGTATGAAGAGTACAGTAAGTGGCTAATCACAACTGGCCACTGTAATTAGGGACTTACTATACTTGACATGAACTGAGTTGTTTCCTTGAATGACCGTGTTGGTGTTTGAATCTTTCAGTGTGATAGAGAATGGCTGGTGGTAGGTCTTCTAGAGCTTCTAGGGGTGGAGGCCGTGATGGCCCTGTTGCTGAACCACGCCCTAAGAGAGGAAGGCCTAGAGCTGAGAAAGAGGTTCCTGCAGAACCTGAGACTCCTCATCCAGAAGCTGGGGATGAGAGCGCGAACTTAAGGGCCTCGGTAAAGGAGGCTGTTGTGGAGGAAGTACATCAGGTCATGCAGACAATCTTACCGTCTGTGGTGACCGAAGTCATCAAAGCTGTGAAGGAGGGGGAACGAAAGGAGAGAAACCGGGCCTCGGGGGAGCAACCAGAGCCTGAAACGATTTTCTCCGATAATGAGGAGGAAGAGGAAGAGGAGCCTGTGCGGGAGGTGGCACGAGGCTGTAACTACGGGGTGTTTATGAGATGCAAGCCCCCTACTTTCGACGGTAATGGTAATGCTGCCGCTGCTCACCGATGGGTGAGAGAAATGGAGGCTGTTCTCGACATCAGCGAGTGCCGAGAAGATCAGAAAGTCAAGTTTGCCACCCACTCCTTCGTGGACTCGGCACTATGCTGGTGGGCTAACATTGTCCAAGCGGAGGGTAATCGGGCAATCGGGAGAATGAGGTGGCCCGACTGAAGAAGAAGATGGTAATGAGGAGTTCTGTCCTCACAGGGAAATGGATAAGATTGAGAGGGAGTTCCTGCAGCTGGAGGCGGGATCCATGACACACCAGCAATACACTACCAAGTTCAACGAGATGGCACGGTTGTGCCAGATCAGGTGACGCCTCTTTCTCGGAAGATCAAGAGGTACATTCAGGGTTTACCGGTGGATGTTCGCCGGCATATGATCGCCGCCCGGCCAAGTACGTTTAGGTTGGCGGTCGATTTGGCCGGAAGACTTTATGATGAGAGGGGAGCGGGTGGTGGTTGAAGCAATAGGAAGGGTGGTGGTGATCGAAGCTGGAACGGGAAGAGGTTTGGTCGGGGTGAGGCCTCGACGGGTAACTAAAAGGCACGGGTGGATGACCGCCGCGTGGCCACACCGGGAGCAGGGTCGAGGAGATGTGGTAAGTGTGGAAAGGAGCATGCGGGAGAATGCAGGCTGGGTTTGAATGTGTGCTTCAAGTGTGGGAAGACGGGGCATATGGCGAATGATTGCCTGTCGGGCAAATGTTTTAACTGTGGGGAAACTGGTCATATGAGCAGGGATTGTAAGAAGCCGAGGGCTGAGAGTTCAGGGGTGAAGAGGACGGGAGGTGATGGACCGAGGGCGAGCGCCAGGGCATTCACCATGACACAGGAGGAGGCTAGGACGGACCCTGACATTGTGTCCGGTACGTTTCTGGTGAACCAAACTTTAGCTTCTGTGTTATTTGATTCTGGTGCTAGTAGGAGTTTTATTTCCGCTGCTTTCTGTGCTAAGCTGCCTGTTAGTAGTAGATGTGTTGATGCGCCCTTCGATGTTGAAACTGCCATAGGTAAGTCTACCAGGATTTCTGAGATGATAGAGAATTGTGATGTGGAGCTCGAGGGTCATAAGTTTCCTGTTAGACCGTTTGTGATGACCTTAGGTGGTTTTGATTTGGTTCTTGGGATGGATTGGTTAGCGGACTTCGAGGCGAACATTGTGTGTCGCAAGAAGATGATTCGGTTGTCGGCGCCTGACGGTAGTTCAGTAACGGTGTATGGTGATCGGGTTACTACGATTCCGAAGGTGATCTCGATGGCAGTGGCGGGAAAGTGTATGAGGCGTGGATGTAGTGCCTACTTGGCCTATGTAAAGGATGTGGATACGCCAACACCACAACTAGCTGATGTACCGGTTGTGTGTGACTTTCCAGATGTGTTTCCAAAAGATTTATCAGGAGTGCCACCTGACAGAGAGATCGAGTTTCAGATTGATCTGATATGGGTGCCCAACCTGTCGCCAAGGCACCGTATCGGTTGGCTCCGACCGAGATGAAAGAATTGATGGAGCAGTTGCAAGAGCTGCTTGATAAGGGGTTCATTAGACCGAGTATCTCTCCTTGGGGTGCTCCGGTCCTGTTCGTAAAGAAGAAGGACGGTAGTATGAGGATGTGCATCGACTACCGCGAGCTGAACAAGTTGACAGTGAAGAACCGATACCCTTACCGAGGATAGATGATTTGTTCGATCAGCTTCAGGGTGCCAGTTGGTTTTCGAGAATAGATCTTCGATCTGGTTACCATCAGTTGAAGGTGAAGGAGCAATATTCCTAAAACAGCTTTCCGTACGCGCTATGGTCACTACGATTTCTTGTCATGTCTTTTGGCTGACAACGCGCCAGCTGCTTTTATGGATTTGATGAACCGTGTGTGTCGGCCTATGTTGGATAAATCAGTGTGATTGTGTTTATTGATGATATCCTGATTTACTCGAGGAGCGAAGCAGAGCATGCCGGTCACATTCGGGAAGTTCTAGAGACGTTGAGAAGGGAGAAGTTGTATGTAAAATTCTCCAAGTGCGCGTTCTGTTGCGCGAAGTTCAGTTCTTGGGTCACGTGGTGAATCCCGATGGGATTATGGTGGACCCGGCAAAAGGTGGAGGCGGTTATGCAATGGAAGTCGCCAAGACGCCATCCGAGATTCGTAGCTTCTTGGGGTTTGGCGGGTTACTATAGAAGGTTTCATCCAAGACTTCTCCAAGATTGCTTCTCCACTAACCAAGTTGACCCGAAAAGATGTGAGGTGAAGTTTGTATGGGGTCAAGCTCAAGAGAAGGCGTTTGAAGAATTGAAGGCGAGATTGACTCAAGCTCCTGTTCTGTGTTACCCGATGGGGTGAAGACTTGGTGGTTTATTCCGATGCTTCTTAATCGGGGTGGGGGGTGTGTGTTAATGCAAGAGGGAAGGTTATAGCCTATGCATCCCGACAGTTGAAGTTCATGAGGTCAATTATCCTACTCATGACTTGGAGCTAGCAGCCGTGGTCGTTCGCATTAAAGATTTGGAGGCACTACCTGTACGGGACGAAGTGCACCATATTCACTGACCACAAGAGTCTGAAGTACTTCTTTGAGCAGAAGGATTTGAACATGAGGCAGAGGCGGTGGTTTGAACTTATAAAGGATTATGATTGTGAGATCCACTACCATCCGGGCAAGGCCAACGTGGTGGCTGATGCCCTTAGCGAAAAAAGAGAGGCCCGAGCCGATTCGGAGTGAAGCCTATCAGTTGATCATGACCGCCGATGTGATGAACAACAGGTTAAATAGTTTCAAGATGAGGCACTGAAAGAAGATCATCTTAACTCTGAAAGAATGAGAGGTCTGGTTGGAGAATTGGGTGAAAACACGTTCGGTGTTAGAACCCGATTCGATCGTGTGTGGATTCCTCGTTTTGGGGATCTACGGGGGAGATAATGGATGAAGCTCACAAACTTGGTACTCCATTCATCCTGGTGCCACGAAGATGTATCATGATATGAAGAAAGATTATTCGGCCGGGCATGAAGCGCGACGTGGTGGAGTACGTGAGTAAGTGCCTTACTTGCTTACAGGTGAAGGCCGAGCACCAAAAGCCGTATGGGAAGATACAACCTTTGGATATACCGGAATGGAAGTGGGAGCACATCACCATGGATTTCATTACAAGCTGCCGCGTACCCCGAAAGGGTATGATGCCATATGGGTGATAGTTGACCGTTTGACGAAGAGTGCTCACTTCCTACCGATCCGCGAGACATATTCATCTGAGAGGTTGGCTGATCTGTTCATCAAGGAAATTGTGACTCGTCATGGTGTGCTGGTGTCTATTGTGTCGGATCGCGACACTCGGTTTACATCTAAATTCTGGAAGAAGTTCCACGATGCTATGGGGATGAAGTTGCATATTAGCACGGCTTATCATCCCCACTGATGGTCAGTCCGAAAGGACCATTCAGACACTGGAAGACATGCTTCGGGCATGTGTGATTGATTTTGGTGGAAGTTGGGATGACCACCTACCGTTAGCCGAATTCTCATATAACAACAGTTATCACGCCAGCATTGGCATGCCTCCATATGAGATGCTATACGGTAGGAGATGCAGAACACCCGTTTGTTGGGGTGATATTGGTCAGAAGGAATTGGGGAGCGTCGAGGTAATCGAGGCTACGACTGAGAAGCTTGAGAAGATCAAGCCTTCATGAAGGCAGCCAAAGACAGATAGAAGTCGTATGTGATAAAAGGCGCAGGCCGATTGAGTTCCAGGTGGGTGACCGGGTTATGTTGAAGGTCTCACCTTGGAAGGGTATCATTCGCTTCCGAAAGCGGGGCAAGTTGAGCCCAAGGTATATAGGCCCTTTCCGAATCATTGCTCGAGTAGGAGAGGTGGCCTATAGACTGGAGTTGCCAGATGAGTTAAGTGGAATTCACCTGACATTCCATGTATCTCATCTAGAAAGTGCTTAGCAGATGAAGATATGATTGTCCCATTGGAAGATATCAAAGTAGATGAACGGCTCAATTATGTGGAGCAACCAGTGGCAATCATCGACCGAAAGGAGAAAAGGCTAAGGAATAAAGTGGTTCCTCTTGTGCGTGTACAGTGGAAGCACAGGAAGGGATCCGAGTCAACGTGGGAGACTGAGGAAGAATGAGACAACATTATCCACATTTGTTCGAAGAATAACAGGTTTCGGGGGCGAAACCTATTTAAGGGGGGTGGACTTGTAACACCCGGAAATTTATTATTTTGAAGCCGACGAAGAAAGAAAGAAATAAAGTTCAAAGTCGAGGGACCAAACTCGCCAACGAAGAAAAGTTGGGTAATGTGGTGATATGTGTAGGGAGAGGGCAGCCCACTCTCCCCACACTTCACATTTTCAGATTTGAGAGGAAGAGAAGAGAGAAAGAAGAGAAAAGGGAGAAAAAGTGGTTTTTCTCGGTGATTCGAGTGTCCAAATTCGTCGAGTAGCAAGCCAAATTGAAGCTCTTGTCTTTGTGCTCGATTGTGTGAGTTCTAGGACCCCACCTTTTACCTGTTTTCAACTGATTTTGGGGCTGGAAATGTTCAAAACCCGTTTTTGTATGTGTGTGGTGTTTGACCCATTTGGGTGTGATGTGTATAATGCGTTTAGAGTATGATTTCGGGCTTGTGTGTGCTTGTATGGTGTTATGGTATGCATTCCTAAGGTCCAGGAGGGTTGATTTAGGCTTAGAATGGTTTTGGATGAGCTTGGAGGCCGAAAATGGCAGATTGGGTTCGGGATGAACTCCATTCTGCATCAGCTAGCTAGGCTAGGCGACCGAATGAAGGCCATACGGCCGAATGAGGGTCATTCGCACGATTGGGATTCATTCGCACGATTGAGGGTTCAATTGCACGACTAAGGTTTCAGTCGCACGACTGGGAGTCCAGTCGCATGAGGATTGCATGACTGAGGGTTCAGTCGCATAGATGCTTAGTCGCATGAGTCCATTCGCATGAGGTTAGTCGCATAGGTGCCCCATTCGCATAATCCTATTCGCACAAGGTCCATACGCATGATTAAATGTTCATTCGCATAGATGAGCATCCGCATGAGTCCAGTCGCATGATGTTCAGTCGCATAGAGGCCATGCGACTGAAGGGTGTCCATACGCCCGAATAGGGCTGTTGCACTCGAAGGAATGTGTTGTTTGACTTCTGGCCTTCGGGGAAAGGTGCAGATGTAAGCTTTGATGTAAAATTTCCCGTAAGAGCATGTAAGAGAACGGTTATGGCCTTAGAGAGCGTGTAGGGCATGATGATGACGATGTTGCATGTTTATGCATGTTATGTATGTATGATGTTGTCCCTGTATGATGATGATGAATGCGTATGATATGTTCCTTATTATGATGTATGGTTATCTTTCCTATGGCTTTACTTAGTATGACGAATGAAATGAAGTATTATGTAACGTAAAGTGGAAAGAGATGACACGTCTTGCATGCATCGGATACCGGGTCCTTCTTTGTGATTGACCATTAATTTGGAACCTCTACCGCTTACCCTTAGTACTGTGGCATACGTTTAGCTGTTCATTTATTGACTTCGGCCCAGTGGCTATGGCTGATCGGTTATCATTAGTACTATGGCTATGGATGATATGCAATGGAAGTCGCCAAGGACGCCATCCGAGATTCGTAGCTTCTTGGGTTTGGCGGGTTACTATAGAAGGTTCATCCAAGACTTCTCCAAGATTGCTTCTCCACTAACCAAGTTGACCCGAAAGATGTGAAGTTTTGTATGAGGTCAAGCTCAAGAGAAGGCGTTTGAAGAATTGAAGGCGAGATTGACTCAAGCTCCTGTTCTGTCGTTACCCGATGGGAGTGAAGATTTGGTGGTTTATTCCGATGCTTCTTACTCGGGGTTGGGGTGTGTGTTAATGCAGAGAGGGAAGGTTATAGCCTATGCATCCCGACATTGAAGGTTCATGAGGTCAATTATCCTACTCATGACTTGGAGCTAGCAGCCGTGGTCTTCGCATTAAAGATTTGGAGGCACAGGAAGGGATCCGAGTCAACGTGGGAGACTGAGGAAGAAATGAGACAACATTATCCACATTTGTTCGAGAATAACAGGTTTCGGGGACGAAACCTATTTAAGGGGGGTGGACTTGTAACACCCGGAAATTTATTATTTTGAAGCCGACGAAGAAAGAAAAGAAATAAAGTTCAAAGTCGAGGGACCAAACTCGCCAACGAAGAAAAGTTGGGTAATGTGGTGATATGTGTAGGGAGAGGGCAGCCCACTCTCCCCACACTTCACATATTTCAGATTTGAGAGGAAGAGAAGAGAGAAAGAAGAGAAAGGGAGAAAAGTGGTTTTTCGGGTGATTCGAGTGTCCAAATTCGTCGAGTAGCAAGCCAAATTGAAGCTCTTGTCTTTGTGCTCGATTGTGTGAGTTCTAGGACCCCCTTTTACCTGTTTTCAACTGATTTTGGGCTGGAAAATGTTCAAAACCCGTTTTTGTATGTGTGTATGTTTGACCCATTTGGGTGTGATGTGTATAATGCGTTTAGAGTATGATTTCGGGCTTGTGTGTGCTTGTATGGTGTTATGGTATGCATTCCTAAGGTCCAGGAGGGTTGATTTAGGCTTAGAATGGGTTTGGATGAGCTTGGAGGCCGAAAATGGCAGATTGGGTTCGGGATGAACTCCATTCTGCATCAGCTAGGGCTAGGCGACCGAATGAAGGCCATACGGCCGAATGAGGGCGATTGAGGGTCATTCGCACGATTGGGATTTTCGCACGATTGAGGGTTCAATTGCACGACTAAGGTTTCAGTCGCATGACTGGGAGTCTAGTCGCATGAGGATTGCACGACTGAGGGTTCAGTCGCAGATGCTTAGCGCATGAGTCCATTCGCATGAGGTTAGTCGCATAGGTGCCCATTCGCAGTAATCCTATCGCACAAGGTCCATACGCATGATTAAATGTTCATTCGCATAGATGAGCATCCGCATGAGTCCAGTCGCATGATGTTCAGTCGCATAGAGGCCATGCGACTGAAGGGTGTCCATACGCCCGAATAGGGCTGTTGCACTCGAAGGAATGTGTAGTTTGACTTCTGGCCTTCGGGGAAAGGTGCAGATGTAAGCTTTGACGTAATTTCCCGTAAGAGCATGTAAGAGAACGGTTATGGCCTTAGAGAGCGTGTAGGGCATGATGATGACGATGTTGCATGTTTATGCATGTTATGTATGTATGATGTTGCCCTGTATGATGATGATGAATGCGTATGATATGTTCCTTATTATGATGTATGGTTATCTTTCCTATGGCTTACTTAGTATGACGAATGAAATGAAGTATTATGTAACGTAAAGTGGAAAGAGATGACACGTCTTGCATGCATCGGATACCGGGTCCTTCTTTGTGATTGACCATTAATTTGGAACCTCTAACCGCTTACCTTAGTACTGTGGCATACGTTTAGCTGTTCATTTATTGACTTCGGCCCAGTGGCTATGGCTGATCGGTTATCATTAGTACTGTGGCATACGTTTAGCTGTTCATTTATTGACTTCGGCCCAATGGCTAAGACTGATCAGTTACCCAGTACCGGTGGCATACGTTTAGCTGTTCATTTATTGACTTCGGCCCGGTAGCTGAGACTAATTGGGGTGTAGCATATGGTATTGGTATGGATGATGTCCGATGCCCAAGTAAGTTAAAAGGAACGGATGAACGAATGATTGAATGAATGAATGAAGAAGATGATAATGATATTATCTATGCGTACGTATGATGTGTGATCACGTTAAAGTAACGAATGGTTTTATATGAAAGTAAAGTATGTTTTATAATAAAATAGAACTCACTCAGCAACGCTGACTTTTATTACATTTTCCAGATGGCAGGTAATGTTGCTGAGGATGGCACGACGAGGCTACTCGGCTCTTTTGGGATGGCATCCATTATATAGCTTTTGTGATGTAATGCAAACATGAATTTTGTAACCGGATAATGATGTATTATTTGGCAAAAGTAATTATAATGAAACGTGATTTCATTTTTGAATGTTTCCGCTGCAATGATTTCTTAATGTAATGTAATTATATGTTTTATGTGCGATGAATGACCAACTGTAAGCGTCCCGGGAACGGGGCCTTACAAGTTGGTATCAGAGCCAAAGTTTAAGTGAAATGGGTAATTTTCAAAATAAACCTTAACTTAAACTGAGAATGGGACGGAAAGGGAATGGGATGCCAAACTGAGTAGCTGCGTGCCATCAGGTATTTTCTTAAAGTTAACCGTTTATGTGCGCATGGTATATGTTGTGTGTTGTATGTAGATTTGAATACTGATGTAGTCAGACAGGTAATACTTGGGGTATGAAGAGTACAGTAAGTGGCTAATCACAACTGGCCACTGTAATTAGGGACTTACTATACTTGACATGAACTGAGTTGTTTCCTTGAATGACCGTGTTGGTGTTTGAATCTTTCAGTGTGATAGAGAATGGCTGGTGGTAGGTCTTTCTAGAGCTTCTAGGGGTGGAGGCCGTGATGGCCCTGTTGCTGAACCACGCCCTAAGAGAGGAAGGCCTAGAGCTGAGAAAGAGGTTCCTGCAGACCTGAGACTCCTCATCCAGAAGCTGGGGATGAGAGCGCGAACTTAAGGCCCTCGGTAAAGGAGGCTGTTGTGGAGGAAGTACATCAGGTCATGCAGACAATCTTACCGTCTGTGGTGACCGAAGTCATCAAAGCTGTGAAGGAGGGGGAACGAAAGGAGAGAAACCGGGGCCTCGGGGAGCAACCAGAGCCTGAACGATTTTCTACGATAATGAGGAGGAAGAGGAAGAGGAGCCTGTGCGGGAGGTGCACGAGGCTGTAACTACGGGGTGTTTATGAGATGCAAGCCCCCTACTTTCGACGGTAATGGTAATGCTTGCTGCCGCTGCTCACCGATGGTGAGAGAAATGGAGGCTGTTCTCGACGCATCAGCGAGTGCCGAGAAGATCAGAAAGTCAAGTTTGCCACCCACTCCTTCGTGGACTCGGCACTATGCTGGTGGGACAACATTGTCCAAGCGGAGGGTAATCGGGCAATCGGGAGAATGAGGGGTGGCCCGAACTGAAGAAGATGGTAATTGAGGAGTTCTGTCCTCACAGGGAATGGATAAGATTGAGAGGGAGTTCCTGCAGCTGGAGGCGGGATCCATGACACCCAGCAATACACTACCAAGTTCAACGAGATGGCACGGTTGGTGCCAGATCAGGTGACGCCTCTTTCTCGGAAGATCAAGAGGTACATTCAGGTTTACCGGTGGATGTTCGCCGACATATGATCGCCGCCCGGCCAAGTACGTTTAGGTCGGCGGTCGATTTGGGCCGGAAGACTTTATGATGAGAGGGGAGCGGTGGTGGTTGAAGCAAATAGGAAGGGTGGTGGTGATCGAAGCTGGAACGGGAAGAGGTTTGGTCGGGGTGAGGCCTCGACGGGTAACAAAAAGGCACGGTGGATGACCGCCGCGTGGCCACACCGGGAGCAGGGTCGAGGAGATGTGGTAAGTGTGGAAAGGAGCATGCGGGAGAATGCAGGCTGGGTTTGAATGTGTGCTTCAAGTGTGGGAAGACGGGGCATATGGCGAAGGATTGCCTGTCGGGCAAATGTTTTAACTGTGGGGAAACTGGTCATATGAGCAGGGATTGTAAGAAGCCGAGGGCTGAGAGTTCAGGGGCGAAGAGGACGGGAGGTGATGGACCGAGGGCGAGCGCCAGGGCATTCACCATGACACAGGAGGAGGCTAGGACGGACCCTCACATTGTGTCCGGTACGTTTCTGGTGAACCAAACTTTAGAGCTTCTGTGTTATTTGATTCTGGTGCTAGTAGGAGTTTTATTTCCGCTGCTTTCTGTGCTAAGCTGCCTGTTAGTAGTAGATGTGTTGATGCGCCCTTCAATGTTGAAACTGCCATAGGTAAGTCTACCAGGATTTCTGAGATGATAGAGAATTGTGATGTGGAGCTCGAGGGTCATAAGTTTCCTGTTAGACCGTTTGTGATGACCTTAGGTGGTTTGATTTGGTTCTTGGGATGGATTGGTTAGCGGACTTCGAGGCGAACATTGTGTGTCGCAAGAAGATGATTCGGTTGTCGGCGCCTGACGGTAGTTCAGTAACGGTGTATGGTGATCGGGTTACTACGATTCCGAAGGTGATCTCGATGGCAGTGGCGGGAAAGTGTATGAGGCGTGGATGTAGTGCCTACTTGGCCTATGTAAAGGATGTGGATACGCCAACACCACAACTAGCTGATGTACCGGTTGTGTGTGACTTTCCAGATGTGTTTCCAGAAGATTTATCAGGAGTGCCACCTGACAGAGAGATCGAGTTTCAGATTGATCTGATATCGGGTGCCCAACTGTCGCCAAGGCACCGTATCGGTTGGCTCCGACCGAGATGAAAGAATTGATGGAGCAGTTGCAAGAGCTGCTTGATAAGGGTTCATTAGACCGAGTATCTCTCCTTGGGTGCTCCGGTCCTGTTCGTAAAGAAGAAGGACGGTAGTATGAGGATGTGCATCGACTACCGCGAGCTGAACAAACTGACAGTGAAGAACCGATACCCCTTACCGAGGTTGATGATTTGTTTTGTTCGATCAGCTTCAGGGTGCCAGTTGTTTCGAGAATAGATCTTCGATCTGGTTACCATCAGTTGAAGGTGAAGGAGCAATATATTCCTAAAACAGCTTTCCGTACGCGCTATGGTCACTACGAGTTTCTTGTCATGTCTTTTTGGCTTGAACAACGCGCCAGCTGCTTTTATGGATTTGATGAACCGTGTGTGTCGGCCTATGTTGGATAAATCAGTGATTGTGTTTATTGATGATATCCTGATTACTCGAGGAGCGAAGCAGAGCATGCCGTCACATTCGGGAAGTTTCTAGAGACGTTGAGAGGGAGAAGTTGTATGCTAAATCTCCAAGTGCGCGTTCTGGTTGCACGAAGTTCAGTTCTTGGGTCACGTGGTGAATCCCGATGGGATTATGGTGGACCCGGCAAAAGTGGAGGCGGTTATGCATGGAAGTCGCCAAGGACGCCATCCGAGATTCGTAGCTTCTGGGTTTGGCGGGTTACTATAGAAGGTTCATCCAAGACTTCTCCAAGATTGCTTCTCCCACTAACCAAGTTGACCCGAAAAGATGTGAAGTTTGTATGAGGTCAGCTCAAGAGAAGGCGTTTGAAGAATTGAAGGCGAGATTGACTCAAGCTCCTGTTCTGTCGTTACCCGATGGGAGTGAAGATTTGGTGGTTTATTCCGATGCTTCTTACTCGGGGTTGGGGTGTGGTGTTAATGCAGAGAGGGAAGGTTATAGCCTATGCATCCCGACAGTTGAAGGTTCATGAGGTCAATTATCCTACTCATGACTTGGAGCTAGCAGCCGTGGTCTTCGCATTAAAGATTTGGAGGCACTATGTAAGGATTCCTGAAGTCTGATGCAACCCAAAACAGCTTAATGTCTCAGCAAACATGCACTAAGTACTGAAGTGAAGAATGCTTTCGGAAGTTTTAACACAAAGCATTAGAAATACTCTACTAGTGTAAAATCTTCCGAAGCCAAGACCATATCTTCCGAAGCCAAACATGAAGTCTTCCGAAGCTCAGAGACAAAGTCTTCCGAAGCCTCATCCTATGAAGACAGATTTCTCTCGAAGACTTTTAGTATACATGCGTTTATCTGATGTACTGTTCCATAAAGCACCTTTTTCCCCCGCTGCATCTCTGTAAAGTCACCAATTACATGAGTTGGTGAAAAGGGTCATGCTTTTGGTAACTGTACATTGAGGTCTTGAGTCTGTAACTTTCCACTTTATGTACTTTATATCCTTTTTGTATTGTAAAAGGATGTGAGCTATGGCATGTCAAACCCTTGTTCTTGATGATGATTCCCCTATCATCCTTCTTGTTTCTAAAAACCCTTTGGTTCCAATGGTAGTCTTTCCATGAGGAAGAGGACAAAGGTTCCAAACTTTCGCCCTTTTGAATTGAAGCAGCTCTTGTTGCAATAGCTTCAACCCAACTTCCATCCTTTAGAGCTTCATCAAACTTTCTTGGGCTCTATCTGGGATAAGAACAAGAGTGAAGACAAACATTTGCTTCATGTTTTGTCCTCTTGTTCTACCCCTATGACAACATCTCCAATGATGTTTGTGGTGGGGTGAGACTTGTGGATCCTTAGCTGAGGGATCACAGCAAGTTGCTGGGACAAATCTAAATTTGAGAAATTTAAATCTGGTCCTGAAGATTCACCCTCCACATTATCACACTTATCAAGATTAACTTGATCCAATGAGTGTGAGACATCATTGATGTTGTCATCTATGGTGTGGTTATTAGCATCAAGGAATTCCTGATCACTATCACCATCACCATTGTTGTCTTCTACAAGTGAGGTTTCTTTATCTGGTTGAGAGGCCTCTGAGGCTGGAATTTGAAGGCATGCCAGATGTATCCAGCTGAATTTGTCATTGTTGTGCTGATAGAAACCTCATTTGCTGAAGTAGTTTCCAACTGGAGCTGAAGATGTATAAGTAGAAGATCTTCCTAGCTCAAATCTGGATCAGGATCATCTGTATTTAGATTTTCTGCAGATCCTGATACATACTCACAAGATTTGTTAAAACAGTTGGTAACTAAATCAAGATCAAACAGCCAAACGGACCAGAACCAGCCACACAGGGAGTGTACTCATTGAAAGTCACATTGGCTGACTCCTCAACATTCTAGTTCTGAGATTGTATACTCTATAAGCTTTAGCTTGAGAAGAGTATCCAATGAAATGTCCATCATCTGATTCTCAGCAAACTTGGCAATTTGATCTTTGGTATTCAAGATGGTGCAGGGACATCCAAATGACCTGAGAAAACCAATGAAAGGTTTCCTCTTGTGCCCAAAGTTCATAAGAGTCTTTACCATGTGTCTTAACTACTAAAACTCTGTTTTGCACATAGCAAGCAGTATTGACTGCCTCTGCCCAGAAGGTGATAGGCAGTTTAGAGTCAGACAACATAGTTCTTGCAGCTTCAATAAGTGTCCGTTTCTCCTTTCAGCAACTCCATTTTGCTGAGGAGTCCTGGGCACTATATTGTCTTGTAATACCTTTTTCATCACAAAATGCATCAAGGATTTGGTTCTTGAATTCAGTTCCTTGATCACATCTTATGGTTTTGACCTTGTGATCACATTGATTCTCAACTTTTAAGATGAAATTCTTCAGAATCTCAGGGGTTTCATCCTTAGTTTCTAAGGAAGAAGACCCAAGTGAATCTTGTAAAATCATCTGTGATCACCAGACAGTAAGAGGTCCTTCTAAACTCATTACACTGGTGGGGCCAAAGAGATCCATATGTAACAAGTGTAGGGGAGTAGTGATGGAGTTCTTTTCCTTAGGCTTGTGAGATACTTTGTGTTGCTTCCCTTTCAGGCATGCCACACAATGATCATCACTAGTAAACTCTTTCTTTGCATTCCAGTTCCAAATCATGTTTAATTAATTTATTCTGTTCTTAAAGTTTACATGGCACATTCTTTTATGCCATAGGAAAGACTCATCACTATTGCTTTTGATAGAAAGCATGAAACTTCTCCTGAGGGAGATGTTTCTCTTGCAAATCCATCTTGTACATGTTCCCTTTCCTGGGGGCTCTAAGCAGGATATGCTCATGAGGAATGACCACACCAGGTTTGAGAACAATGCACTCATGCTCAGTAAAGAGCATGTTATGACTCTGATCACAAAATTGGGATACACTCAGAAGATTGTACCCAAGCTCCTTGACAAAGTTTTACCTTTTTCAATGCTGAGCTTACCATTTGTGACCTTACCCCTTCCAGAGATGTAACCACCTTCATCTCTCCAAAAGCACTGGTCCTCCATCAATCCTCTCAAATTGTGGAGTAGAGACCTATTGCCAGTCATGTGCCTGGAACAGCCACTGTCAATTATCCAGACATTCCTGTTGGTCTTGAGCTGTTCCTGCACAGAGAAGATGATTAGTTACATTTGAAACCCAAGCCTTACTTGTCTTGGGCTCATTTACAGTAGAAGAAGGTAATGCAACAGTAATAGATCCTATGGTTGTACTATAGGGATCTTCAGCTGTTGTTGATGGAGAAACCTCAGTCATTTGGTCTTTCTTAGACTTTCCCACACCACCTTTGGAGTCTTGGACTTGACCTTCAAAACCTTAGAAGCTTTTAGAACTTCATAAGTTTTGATGACTGATCCTTCGGAAGAGTCTACAGTCACTGCAGCAGACTTTAGTGCTTCGGAGAATTCCTTTCTTCCGAGACCAACTTTGCTTCCGAAGGTAATTTTCCACTTACCTCCTGCTTTGATTTGGAGCTTCCGAAGGAAACAGACTTTCCTTCCGAAGCTTGAGATTTCTTGAGACTCTTTGAAGTCTTAGTTTTGATCATGTGGACAGTACTTTAGGATTGTATGGGCAATCCTTAGCATGTGAGAAGTACTTTCACACATAACACATAACATTATCTTCTTCAAAGAAGTCTCCCTTTGAGAACAAGACTGACTTTGATCACATCCCCTCTCCATCTTCATCTTGGTAGATGCTGAGACAGTTCCCTTGGGCTGTGAACTGTTCTTGGAGTTTGATGGTCCAGGCTGTGCAGCAGTGGTACACAGTAAATCATCTTCTTCTTGGTACTGTGAGATGATTTGGACAAGAACCATGACTCTTAGCTAAGGAGTCTTGGTTGATGTCTTCAGTCCTTACTACTTTGAAACCTGCAGATGAAAACTTGTTTCTGCTTAGCATCAAAAGTAGCCTTGATTTCTTGAGCTTTCTTTGCTTTTCTTTTGCTCTTTCTGATCAAGTTCTTTCTTTTGGACTTGGTCATCCCAGTTGATTTCTTCTCCTCAGAAGGATAGTGCCCTTGGGAGAATCCTCTTCTTCACTCTTCTCAGAGGGATTCTTCACTATCACTTCTTCATCATCCTCACTTACAGGATCTATGAGAGGAAGCTCATCTTCACAAGTTCCACACCTAGGAGATCTTACAGACAAGATTGTGTGTGGAGGAGCTATCTCATTTGATCCTAGTCCCTGTCTATTTTGATAACAAACTTTTGTTGTGCAGGGATGAGGATATCATGTTCTTGAAGGTCTCTTCTTCAAGAACACTTTTCTCTGCCTTGGCTTTGCTGATCACAAGCTCAGCCTGGCACTCAGTTAACTTAGTGATGAGATCTTGGATCTGAGTTCTGAAATCTGTATGTTCATGTTTTAGTACTGAAATGGTTTTCTCCAAGTCTTCTATTTTTAACTTGTAATCATTTTCAGACTTTCTAAAATCAGATTTTAATATGTTTAATGACTCAAAATCAGATCTCATCTCTAGGTTATAGGACCTGTATCTATTTACTTTAGCAATGCATTCAGGGAGCAAAGATGTTCCAATACCTTGGCTTCATCATGGTTAGCCATCAGTGCTTGGTTTGGAGAAGCATCCTCCACCTGAAAACTCCAGTCAAAGCCTCCTTCTTCAACAGCAACAGCAGCATGTTGCTTTGTCTTCTCAGCTTGAGGAGCTTTGTCAGCAAAGTTTGGTCTGGGTTGTGTTTGGCCCCATTTGTTTTAGGTGCCTTACACTCCCTTGCAAAGTGACCCATAAGGTTACAATTGTAACACTTAACTTTGCTTTTATCCAGCCCAAACTTGCTGCTGGTAGCATTGCTTGGGAATCTTCTTCCTGTCCTCTTGTAGAACTTCTTGGCTCTGTGAGTGAGGAGAGCCATCTGCTGAACTATCTCCATGTATTCCAGGTCATCTGGATGGATACAGTCCAGGTCTTCAAGAGTGAAGAGATAATTCCCACAGCTTTCATCTGCAGACACAAAGGCTTGAGAAGAACTTGTCTCTTGGAATGGGCTTCCTTGAGTAAAGTTCTCCCTTGGTGTCTCCGGGAAGGTGATGAAAGGACCCTTTTGTGAGTTGTCAGGGTAGCATAAGAGATGATGCTGAGGTTCTATGCTGTCCCTTTCAACCACATGAAGGGCTGAACCCATTTGATTGTTGGAGTTGCCAGATGAACCTTGCATGTTCATCTCCATCTGGTATCCACTGAGAATCCCATACAACTCTGTAAGAGTAAGAGTCTTAAGGTTCTCAGTCCTCTTGATCACCACACAATAGTGTGTCCATTGCCTAGGAAGTGATGACATGAACTTCCTTACAATGTCCCTGTTCTCAAGAGGAACTCCTCCATCCACTAGGGTATCCACAATCTCAACATACCTGAAGTATTGTTGAGTCATGGTCTCACCTGCCTTGAAGGTGAAATTTTCAAACTGCTGCTTCAGAAGATCTTTCTTGTTCTCCTTGGCTTCAGAGGAGCCTTCATACATCAGCTTCAGTGCATCCCACAGCTGCTTGGCTGTCTTGCACTTCTGAAGCCTCTGTATACAGAGTTTGGGAGAGCAGTCTGAAGAGCAGTCATGGCCTTCCTATCAATTTCTACTCTTTTTCTATCTTCATCTGAGTAGTTGGCCACATCTTTAGGAATCATACCAGCACCAGTAGCAGAGGGGGTGCTGGGTATGAAAGGTCCATTCTCAACAGATTCCCACATTCTTGAATCAAGAGACCTGATGAAGCCTTCCATCCTCATGCACCCAGGTGTCAAAATCATCAAGAGTGATCAGTGGGGATTTGTTCATGGTTCCAGTCTCCATATCAGTCTTAGAGATGGCAGCCATTTGAAGAGTTTAGCTTTTGTGTGTTGTGAGGGATCTTAAGATGGTTAGATCTTATATCAAGAGCCTGGAATGCTCTGATACCAATTGCAGGATCGTTTAAGGGCTTAACTACAATTACAACACAACCACACAATGAGGAGAATAACTAATCTCTAATCAAACAGTGAACTGGGTAACCAAGGTGAAGCTAAGAACACAGTAAAGTAATGAGACAGAACAAGAGAGGTGGGTTTCAAGGAGGGCAGTATATTGCTTTCTCAAGTTCTTTTACAAGTGTTACAAAGCATTAAGAAAAGATACAAGAACTTGAAATACTTATACTACAACCTACAGCCGGCCATACTTTGAAGGCCAGCTGGATACAATTGACTAGACACTAACAAAATCAATTGTAGGATCAAAAGGCATATCTGCCTTTTGACCTTGTGACTATGACATGCCATAGCTCACATCCTTTTACAATACAAAAGGATAAAGTACATAAAGTGGAAAGTTACAGACTCAAGACCTCAATGTACAGTTACCAAAAGCATGACCCTTTTCACCAACTCATGTAAGTTGGTGACTTTACAGAGATGCAGCGGAAAAGTGCTTTATGGAACAGTACATCAGATAAAGCATGTGTACTAAAAGTCTTCGGAAGAAATCTGTCTTCATAGGATGAGGCTTCGGAAGACTTTGTCTCTGAAGCTTCGGAAGACTTCATGTTTGGCTTCGGAAGATATTGGTCTTGGCTTCGGAAGATTTTACACTTAGAGTATTTTCTAATGCTTTGTGTAAAACTTCCGAAGCATTCTTCACTTCAGTACTTAGTGCATGTTTGCTGAGACACTTGAGCTGTTTTGGGTTGCATCAGACTTCAGGAATCCTTACAGAATCTCTAGGATATCCAATGAAGATACACTTAGTGGAACGACTTTCTAGCTTGTTTGAGGTGGGAGTCTTAACATAAGCCTCACAACCCCATACCTTTAAATATGACAATGATGGAACCCTTCCATGCCATATTTCAAAAGGTGTCGTTTCCACTTTCTTGGTTGGGGCCATATTCAAAATACGGGCCGCAGAGAGCAAAGCGAAACCCCAAAATGATAGAGGCAGTGAGCTTCTAGCCATCATAGATCGAACCATAGATCGAACCATATCTAATAGAGTTCGATTTCTCTCTCTCGGAAACGCCATTATGTTGTGGCATTCCAAGTGTAGATAGTTGTGAGACAATACCACAACTTCTAAGATGATCTATGAAAGCATCACTTAGGTATTCACCTCCTCTATCGGTGCGAAGAATTTTTATTTTCTTGTTGAGTTGATTTTCTACTTCATTTTGGAAGATTTGAACATTTCAAAAGCTTCATCTTTGTGTCTTAACAAGTACACATAACCGTATCGACTATAGTCGTCGGTAAAGGTAATGAAGTATCTTTCATGGTACCTAGTCATTGGTTTAAAAGGACCACATACATCCGAATGTATGATGCCTAATAAATCTTTTGCCCTTTCACATTTGCCACTAAAAGGTGCCTTAGTCATTTTACCTTGTAAACAAGATTCACATACATCGAATGAATCATATTCATTTGCTTTTAAAAGACCGTTCTTTTAAAGTGTTTATATGCGCTTCTTGTTTATATGACCAAGACGGCAATGTCAAAGATAGGTATCACTCAAATCCAATTTGAGTTTCTTAGTTGTGGTTTGGTACAATGAGCAATCATATAATGTGTATTCACGAACCAATTCATAAATACCATTAACATGAGTAGCTTTAAAATAAAATGTGCCATTTAAAGAAACATGAATTTCATTCTCAATAAATGACAAAACATAACCATATTGTCTTAATTGGGCAACAGAAATAATGTTCCTAGTCAAACTAGGAGCATACAAAATATTATTCAAAATTGCTTCCAAACCATTTGGAAGCTTCAAGATGTAGTCCCCTCGGCCTTCAACTTGAACCTTTGCCCCATTCCCCATGTAGAGGCTTACATCCCCTTTCTTGAAGTCCTTACTTCTTTTGAACCTTTGCAATAAGTTGCAAATATGAGTTTCACATCCGGTATCCAATACCCATGTGTTAGAGGATATTAAATTAGATCAATATGGATCATGAAAATTGTACCTGAGGTTTGCCCGACATCCCTCTTTGCTTGCAACTCTTTGAGATGGACTGGGCAATTTCTTGCCCAATGTCCAATCTTCCCACACTTAAAGCATGGGTCATTCAAAGCAACCTTTTGCTTCTTCTCCGCTGGTTTTGGTGGTGGCGCTCTTACCACTCCCTTTCCCTTTCCCCTAACGTGCCCTTTACCCTTGGCAATATTTGCCTTGGGTGCGGGGTGAGGCCTCTTCTTGTTCCCACCTTCATTAATGGTGAGAACGGGTAAAACCTTTTTACCCATGGCCGCCTCGGCAGTTTTGAGCATAGAGTGAAGCTCACTTATGTTCTTGTCCCATCCGTTCATGTTATAGTTCATGACAAAGTTGTCAAACCTTTTTGACAAAGAGTTGAGGATCAAATCCGTAGCCAACTCTTTCGAGACGGGACATTTCAGCCTTTCGAGGCGGTCAATGTGGCTTTTCATCTTAAGTACATAAGATGAAACAGATTGGGTGTCGTCCATACGACACGCATGGAGTGCTCGAACCGTTTCGAAGCGCTCAACCCGTGCTTCTTGTTGGAACGTTCCTTCAACTGGGTTATCATGTCATATGCTCCATGATGTTCATACTCCTTTTGGAAATCTGGAGTCATACTTGCCAACATGAGGCAAGACACTTGGACAGAGTCCTTAGTGTATTTCATCCAATTAGTAAGGCCTCCTCATCATCCTCACTAGGTTGATCGGGAATCGAATCGTCTAATATGTTTGATCGTTTCTCTTACTTGAGAACAACTCTCAAGTTTCAAAACCAATCAATAAAGTTATTATGGTTTAGACGCTCCTTTTGGAGAATGGTCCTTAGAGATAGTGAGTGAGCGGACGGGATTTCATTGTCATCATTATTGTTGGTGGCCATCTACAAAATATAACAAAGTTCAATTTTCTTAATTTCGATATTGTTCATTTTTAATAATTAAAACCCCTTTTAAGTGTCTTACACAATTTTAAAATTCTAGAATCTAACGTTACATTTAAATAGTGGTTAGGTGACCTTTATCCCATTATTTAAATTAACAAGGTAGTCAACGATTTGACAATTGCAACCCTTTGCAATTTCTAGGGTATGGGATCGACTTTAAAACATCATATGTATAGTCGGCATGATTATCCCATCAACACCTTTGTAAACCATATTGTAGGTGATTCATTTAACATGGTTTGCAAATCAAGTTACCCTACTTGCACACACATGTGAGTTTTCCAACATAAGTGGTTAGGTGACCTTTATCCCACAAATATGGTACCCCACCTCAAATCACAAGTTTCCTCAAAAAACGGTTAGGTGACCTTTATCCCATTATGAGTTTCCAAATGACTCAAGTGTTGTGCAAAAGGACGGTGTTAAACTTGTTTATAAAAGAAATTTAAAGTTTTCATAATCTTAGTTTAGAAAACTCTATGTAGCTTATATTTGCATGCTCTCAAATACAAGGTACCCTATGGTTCACTTTTAATAAAACCTCTTTTATTAAAACCATTAGTCCTTTTAATAACCTTTTATTAAACACTTAATGATAAAAAACCATCAAATTTTCAGCTTGTAAAGTTGTTAATGAGTTTGTAATGCATATTCATATATCAACCAAACAATCAAACAACAATCATCCAAACAAGCATAAACATACATATATGAGTGCCTAACCATAGCCACTAAGTTGACCACACTTGTTTGCCATCACAAGTGTTGTCATAAGGTCTTTCCTAAGGGTAGAGATGACATATCAAAATGTGTCCATGAACTCCCACTTGAATCCACATCCAAAAGCTTCAAGAGTCCATGTTTTTGTGTCCTTCTTTCAGTCTTCAACTTGTACATCTTCTTCTACAAAATCATATCCTAATACAATTTTTCTAATAAAGAAATACACCTAATATATTTATTACATAACCAAATGAATAAATAAATTACAACCCAAAATACAAAATATAAAATTACAACCCTTACAAGAATCAAAACCAACATGACAAATCACAATCAACCAAAATCAAACACATAAGGCCAAGGCTATGTTATGCACCATAATGAGAACCATATTTAGCATCCAAAAAGAACAATGAATTCCTTATTTCAGCCCTAAAATTTCAGCCAACATGAACTCAAATTTTAAGGTTTGTCCAAACAACATAATCAACCATTTGATGTAAATATTTCAAGGTTTATATTAAAGCATGTAAGAATAAACCATGAAACATAAGGGATTCATATATCCACAACAAAAACAGCCCATAATGGGTGAAAAAGTTCATGAAAACTAACTTTTCAAGAACTTTTGAAGCACATATTCCACATAACCGGCTCTAGATGCCATTGTTGGGTTTTGTAACATGTAAACCAAGGGTAGTTTAACCTTTTAAACTATAAAAACGCAGCGGAAATATGAGTTTAACATATGGTTAGTAATCTGAAAATTTTCACCATTTAAAACATAAACAAAACCCAAGAATAAGGATTATATAATCATATGTGAAATAGTGTGCTATCAAACAAAAACATGACAACCATAGGGTGTTCAAAGATACAACCTTTCTTGTACAAGTTGTTGTAGATGTGTAAGATGAAGAAGATGATGTTCTTGAGTTGCTAGCCTTCAAAGGAGATGACCTCAAGCTTGTAATACCCACAAGCTCTTCAAACACATAGCTAGTTAGGGAGCTTTACACCAAAACTCTACATCAAAGCACCTTCAAATTCCAAATTTCAGCCTTATTGGAGCTGAAATCCGAAAATAATTCGGCCTTCTTGAGAGCCTTTTTGCTTAAGTGTGTGAGAGAGACAAGTGAGATGATGGAAGAGTGTTTTTTGTGTAATGTATTGCAAAAGCCAAGACAAAAAGGGGTTCCCCATGCACCCAAATGGGCGGCCGAAATATCCCATCAAAATGGGTTCCCCCCCATTTTAGTTTTATAAAATTGTTACACACTCTTAGCCCTTCATTTTATAAAATTAAAACCTCTTCTAACTTTATAACAATAACACTTTTATTTGTTATTATTTAACACTTAATCAACAAATAATGAAACAAACAATTTCTCATGAAAAAATTATACACATAATGTTGTTCTTTTACAAAAGCAACGTTTTAGAAAAACCCATTTTCTAAATTGGTGTTGTTATTTATTTGTTTGATCTTATCAACAATAAATACTAATTGGTGTTTGTATAGCTTGTTATTGGGTATGACCCGACTTGGATCATAGCGTACTAACCACATCAATCTTGTATGTGTATTGGGCATATAAGGTCCAACAAAACTATTTTGAAATAGCCAAATAAAATCTCAATAATCCAAAATGCTACGCACAGATCAATAATAATCTATAAAATTAATTTTCCTGGTAACACTTATAACTTTCACTTTTATTATCAATAACAATTCCTGTAACATAATTATCAAATATTTATGCTTGATTTGTATTCTATTGCTTTCACAGTAATAATTATGAAGTAAATGAAAAAGCATACAAGTGAAATCAAATGTAAAATAATAAATATGTTACTAGGATTGGCATTGGTAATAAATAAATGTAATCAGCAGCCAAATTAATAGTATGAATTATTATAAAAAATTAAGCAATAGTTTGATTTATTAAAATCCGATTTGATTTTAAAATATGATACATGCTATAAAACATCAACATACATTCTTATTGTGCAGAGGGCGGGCCTAGTGTTGACTTGTGACCTTAGAATCACGAGTTCAAGCTGTAACAAACCTCACGCACAAATTATAGGAAAATGTTAAATACATCAGAAATTCAGATTAACTAGTGCTTCGGCTCCTCTCTGCCGTTGAGCAAAACGGTAGTTACATAAAGGACTTGATACACCCTTTTTATAATTTTATTGTTGCATGAAAAATTTCACCCAATATAATATTGCTATTCTAAAGTTCCTGAACTTTTTTAAAATACATGTATTTGCAAAATCATTGATACACGCAAAGTACTTTTTTTATGGATGTCATGCACAACTTTATTTTATGATATGGAATTATCAATTTATCAGTTTTCACCGTTTTAACACAAATTCATACTCTATTATATCATAAAGAAATAATCCACAAATAATCCACCTAGCTTATAGTGGTGTAAACGAGCCAAGCTGCTCACAAGCTACTCAAGAACGAATCAATAAAAAGCTCGAAATGAGTCAAACCTTATTGCACTTGAGCGAAGCCCGACGCTAAGAAAACACTAATTTAATAATTGAGCCTGAGTTCGAGCCCTGGCTTCACATAGCGAGCTCGAGCCGTCTCGCGAGGCTATAATTTTTTTTATATATAAATTATGATTAAAGTAATTATATAATATTTATAATGTATAAAATAAATAATTATAAATATATAAAATACTAAATATAAAATAAATAAAAAAAATAATAACTAAATAATAAATCAGTCGAGCACGAGCCTAACTAGAGCTTGAACAAGTTTAGTGGCTTTAACATAATAGAAATTGGTTTTATATATTTATACTATATAATAACAAAATGTTTTTGAGAGACACATGAAAATTTCTAATGAAGGCTAAACTTATATTACTCGTATCCCTCTCCTATTAATTAAATATAATTTAAATAAGTAAAGTAAATAAATAGATATCAAAACTATAAATCCTCTTATTCTAATTCTAATAATTAATAGATTATAAATATTTAATTATATATTATCTTAAAAATATAATTTTATACTTATGGATCTTTATTATTTGTTATTCTTATTATTTATTATTTCATTAATGGCTAATTACATGTAACATTCAAATATACAAACTTTTAATGAAGCTAATGATTTTAAAATGATTAACTTCTTTTATTATGTAATATATGAATTTGTAACCTAATTTATATCATGTAATATATGAATTTATAACCTAATTTTATATATAAATACGTTAGTTTTCTATGACACAGAACCTATTTAAATACATGTACTTGTGACATTTTTATAAGAAATAACTTTGTCACACATATAGAGGTTTTATCATATCTTTGATAAATTACGTTTAAAATGTGAAAAAACAATAACTTGAATAACCTTTTCGCATATAAAACATATTTGTTTTTATTTAAATGTACTGAATATTTTAGAGATAGAATTCAAATTAGAAGAAAATTCTAATGCTATCTTTTGAAACGTATTAAAGAAATCAATTTGGTAGTACAAAAGAACATTCAAGAGGGATGTGATTGATTCCGTTTTTGTGGATTTTGTAATACAATTCTGACGTGGATTGTTAGGCTATTGTCATTTTTATTGGAGACGTGCAACCTTGAACTCTCTTGATTTCGTTGTGGACTTGTGTCGGCATGTTTAGTAATACGCTTGTTAGTCTTAGATATTTATTTTCATGAGTTTCAAGTCACATTATGCTTGATTTTCTCTTTTATTGTAAAATCATGCAAAATATGAATGGGTAACAACGATAAGTATGATTTGAAATATGAGGTAAACATGATACAAAAATAAATATATTTTGAGTTGATTAGTGTTAGTGTAACTGGTTTAATAAATAAACTGATTTTAGTTGAGTGATCTAACTCGTCTAATAAACTGATTATATATAAGTTTTTTTGTTTTTTAAAACTATAATATAATTAAATGTGTGGACCATAGCTAGTTGAATTTAGGATATAAAAAGTTCAGAAATTATAGAGTTTGTAAACGCAGAATTTCTCTATGAAAGCAAGCTATAATCGATTTTAAATCACCAAACACTAAATAAATGATAAGTAAATGATAACCAATCACACAAGTCAAGATGGAAGATGGAATGCTTAATCAAGTAAATAATGATGGAGGGGCCATTCCCATCACACCCACCAAAATACACATAAACCCACAAATCATTTTTGTCATGTCACATTACACCAAACTACACACACTTAAATTTGGTGGCGGCGGTGTTGTCACACCATGCTACACTACACCACTACACCACTACAGCACTACCCCACACACACGCAAAAGCAACAATCATATTGTCAAGGCGAGTATGTGATAAAAGTGGAATTTTGCGACGTGTAGGGGAGGGGTGGAGGCAGTGGTGTCGGGTGACGCAGAAGCTCGTCGTGGCCTCACGACGTGTACGCCCCTCCACCTTAAGGATTTCACTTTGATTACTAAATTGCATCAAGCAAAACTAAAAATGACAAGTGTGACTATGCAAAGCTTCAAAACAACTATCTATACCAAGCTATCAAATTCTCGCAAGAGACTCCATGTTTCCGCCCCTATATGTTTTTGCATGGCATAATGTTTTTCGCTTGGACTTGGAAGTTTTTGCTTGGTATGATGTTGATTTCACGAGCCTCTAATATTGACCTTTACAATCTCGCCCTATGCTTGGTGATACAAATCCATAAAAAGTCCACATCATCATACAAATAATCTCCTCCGTATGCATACATCTTCTTCAACAACGCCCTGTTAATCAACCAAACAAATTGAGGTACAATTAAATGTACAGACTCATCAGCTTCAATCGGACATGTTTGTAGTCTCAAAATATTATCTTTTCCATACTTCAGCTAGTCTATAAGATCTACAATCTTAAACTTTATATCAACACCCAAAATAACAGCATGACCATAAATCCTTATCCTTATTAAAGCGTTGGTATTTGGTGTAAGGTTTATTGAAAGGCTGATGTACCCAAAACAACCAAATTGCTTCCTGCATGCATGCACTTGGTACATAGTAGAAGTTGCTTAAGAAGTTTTACACTTTACATAGAAATTATTCAAAGTGTAAAATCTTCCAAAGCCAAAGACCAAATTTTTATGAAGCCAAAGATGAAGTCTTCCGAAGATTCAAGACAAAGTCTTCCGAAGCCATTTGAAGTGAAGACTGATTTCTTCCGAAGACAAAGAAGAATATGCTCTTCTTGGATGTACTTTTACATAAAGCTGACCCACTTTCCACTGCAACTCTAAAGACTCACCAACTTATACAAGTTGGTGAAAAGGTCCATGCTTTTGCAACTGTACATTGTGATCTTGAGTTTGTAACTTTCTACTTTATGTACTTTTATCCTTTTGTAATGTATTAGGATGTGATCTATGGTATGTCATAGTCACTAGTCAAAAGGCAATCTGTTGTTGACGTTACATTGATCTTGTTGTCTAGATTAGTGTTTCTAGCTGGCCTTCACAGTATGGCCGGCTGTAGGATTGTAGTATAAAGTATCTCAGGTCCTTGTTTCTTTTCTCAAAAGGGAGATTTCTCTATAAAGACCTTCAGGAAATGAAATGTCTCCTCTTAATGGAAGTACCTCCTCCATGTAGTCATACACAATTTGTCCAACAAGCATGGTGGATGGGACCATATTACTAAGGATCTCTCCTTTATTGTTCATGAAATGGTTCAGGGGGTCAAGTTCAGGTACTCATAATTTGTGTATACTAATTTGCTTACAAACTTGGACTTCTTAGAATACTACATGTTCCCTAGATATGTCTAGCACATTATCAACTGTGAACTGGGCTCACAGTTGAGAGGACCAGGTAAAATTCTTAAATTTGGAATAGATGAAGCCCGACATATTCAAAATAATAAGGAATCCAACTGTTGGCTTCTTAGGGGTAGGAGCCCTTGTCCTAAAAATGTTAGAGCTCAATGCTCAAGGTGACAACGTTGCAGCACCAGCTAGTGTTGAACCCACACCTTTTACTTCCCAACCACTCACACAACCACAAATCACCATCACTTACCAGAGAAAATCCAAACGAACCCCTACACATGCTACTCAGCGTGTGTGGGCACTTATATCACCAACCTTACAAGAAGAAGTGGACACTGGAGCTCCCACTTCTCTTGAGGAGCAAACCACTCCCATCTCACAAATAATTAGTGTTGAGGTTCCTCATGCTCAACGTAATGAGCTCACATGCCCAACAACCATAAGCTTTCACTGATAGTCTCAAAACTCTAGTGAACAACCTTAAGGGGAAAATTAATAATCCCAGCCTCTTGATCTTAACCTGTAAATCCAGGATGATCAAACTTGAATCAAATCATGAAGAATTAGATCAAAATATGATAATCACAATAAAACCCCTTTGATCTCTCTTGATTGCTAATAATATTGTTTACAAATAAATCCCTCAATCAATTGGTCATGCAACCATTTCCCAACACTAATGACAATTAACCTATTTATAGTCTAGACTAATATTCACTAATTGCACTTAACCCCCTAGACTTAGGCTAATTAATACAAAATTACATATTAAGCATAAAAATGACTAAAATCAAGATAAAATATATTTTGTTCACACAAAATATATTTATTACAATAAAACACCTAGTCATTTAAATCTTCAACGTCTCGTCTCGGTTCCTCGTCTCGAACGAGTCGGGTTTGACTTTTGTTGACTTTGACCGTGACGTTGACTTTTGTTGACTTTTACTGTGTTCATAATATAGACTATCTTTTACAGCTCCAACAATACTCCCCCTTAGTCTATCATTATCAACGTCTTCAAACGAAATCAGCATCGAGAAGTCAACACTAGAAAGATTTTCAATTTGAATCTTTCTGAATCTGATGAGAATAATTTTTCATCTCATAAGCTCCCCCTATTTATATGCCCCTCCCCCTTTTCGAGTGCAAACTATACAAGGATATTGGAACAAGTTTCCCAAATCTCTAATCTTGAGTGCTTTAGAAGATGTAGGAGGAGGATTCCTAGCTCGGTATCTTCTGTAAACTTGAGGAACAGGTTCTCTGATAAGGTACACTGCTCAACTGATGATCAGCCATCACTTACAGCAAAAACCTGAAACACATTCACAAACACAATCTCGACATTTCTAATTAGATCATCTCATTTTAACAAAATAAACCCGTGTTTATCCGTGTTTGAAAACAAACGATCCCGTGTTCGTTTGTGCTCAATTTCTATGAAATGCATGAAAAATAATAAAATGTAATCAGCATAATATGGAAGACCTAAATGAATATTGAAATGAAAATTTATTATAAATTTTTATTATATACATATATTATAATACTTTTTTAATATATATATAAATTTTTTTTTTTTTTTTGTTTTTGTTTTTTTTTTGTTTTTGTTTTTTTTACTTGTTTTGTTTTTTTTTAAACCGAGACTGAGTCGATCATGAGATCATATCCTCAAGATATACTTTAGCACAAAGATGAATTTAATCATCGACAAGCAATGAGATCACACTGATAACTGAATCTAATCACAGTCTTTAATGATTTTGAAATTCTCAAACAAATCAATAATGATTGCTGATATGTTTGTCCACTTAAACTCATGTCCTATCTTTTTCAACAAGTAGTAAATGATTCTTTAAGGTTCGATTAAATGCTTTAGAATGCTAGGACCCCACAATCATTTGGCAAAAACCCTCACCCAACCTCAGAATTTCTTGAATTTTGTTATGATCTTTAGAGAACAAGGCTTGTGCATTAGTGTGCAAGTGATTATCGGCAGAATATTGCATTCTGTGTTGAATTCATCGTATGCATTTTCATGTTATCATAAAGACAAATTTGTGCATTAGTGAGTGACCAATATATGATTCATCGTTTAGATGATTTTGATGTCACACTATCATAGACAAAATATATGATACCACCCATACATCACAAATAATGAACTATCACAATCATAATTACTGCTCATATCTAGTGTACTTCGTCAGAGATCGTAAATAGATCAAGATCCTTACCGAGATCAGTACTATCGTCAGCATAATGAGTAGTACAGCATTCGCACAAACGCAGACACATAAATACACCAATCATTGTTCAAAGATATGGCTTATATGATTTGTATCATGGTGGGTGATATATCAATTCTCAATCCAATTTTTGTCGGGACTTAGTTTTCGTGCAGGCCAAAATGATTGCGTAAATCCAGACATCCTTAAGCATGATGTTTTTAATTTAATCATTATGCTGCTGTCTACTTTATTTTCTTCAGGCTGAGTCTACCAAGCATATCATTAAAGAATCTATTTGTTTTTCTTTTATTTGCAATTAAAAATAAGATGCAAATCAGATAACAGCATCAGTTACGATCATTTCTCATTTTAAAACGCAAGTCATGCAAGAACAAGCATATGAAGAAGATATACAATCATTTCTCGTCATCTCGAATCAAGTCTTTCTCAGTTCTATTTTATTTTTTTTTACTTATACTCTCCCCCCTAAATTTTTATTTTTGCAAACTTTTTTTTTATTATTTTATTATTATTATTATAATTTATTATTTTTTTATATTTTTTATATTTTTTTATATTTTTTTTGATTTTTTATTTTTTATTTTAATTTTTTATAACTGTACCAAAATAAAAATTTATCAAAAAAGAAGGTCTTCCAAACTACACTGATAGAAGATAAGAAAGAATTCTCAAGAAATATGCAGTGACTGTGAAGTGAGAACTGTGATAATGCAGATAAAATCCAGATTATGGATATAATACCATGACCTTAACCTTTTTGTTCCGCCTCAAATTTGAATTAGGAACAATCCCTGTCAGTAAACTGGATTACTAACAGTCCTCCTGAATTGTTCCTACACTCATAAAAAGATTAGTTTGAAAGGGAACCCATGCCATCGTAGTCCTAGAAGTTCCTTTTTCATCAAGATAAGTAACAAGCTTCTGCACACAACTGTTTAAACAATCAGGGATTGCTGTATCCTTCTTTTTAATTTGCCAAATTTGTTTCGGTTCAATGAACTTGGATTTGAATGAATTAACTTTGGAAATCATTTTCTGTTTAAGACCAGAAGGAAAAGAATTTGGTTTTGAAGCTGTGGTCATTTTCATCTTTGTATCATGTGAAACCGGCTTCACATGAAAAGGTTTGGATGAGGGTTTTTTCATCCAGCCATTTAAAGATGTGTGTTGTTTACCTCTTGATCCAGAGAAGCAACACGTGTTGCCTTTACCGTCTGGAACATTCTTTTTAGACTTACATTCGGAGAAGCAATTCGTTTTTGCCTTTACCATCCGTAGCAAGTCTTTGAGGGCACTTCTTTACCACATGACCTTCTTTTCCACACTCAAAACAAGCCTTGAAAGGCTTTTGATGCTTGACTGAACCGTGTGATGCAGGTGGGGATGAGGATTGCTTTGAGCTTGTAGCAGATTCTTGCTTGTTTTGGCATTTGCTTTGCTGAACAGGGAATGAGATCTTCACTGATTGACTGGGTTGCTTTGCAATTGGAGAAGAGATCCGTATTGGTCTTGATTTAGCTTTTGGAAGCTTTTGTGACTTGACAATGTTAGGAGACATCTTGATCAGTGAGGAACCAACACGCACCTCTGTGATTGATTCATCATCTGAGCTGTCCAGTCTCGTATACACAGATCTTTCTCCAACGGATCTTGATTGACAGGAATAGGATGTGTTGTTGTTGGAACTTGATGATTAGGTGATTTAAGATTTATCTCTTCTTCTCTTCTTTCACAACCCTGACAGGCTCAAAAGTAGAAATTTCACCTGCTTTAAACTTATCAAAGAAGTTAGAAGAATAGTAGATATAGATTTACAAACACCCGGGACTGAACAATCGTTAGCTTGACTGTCAGCATTCGATTTATTGTATCCCATACCAGTTGTAGAATCATAATTATCTCGCACCTCTTTAAGATTCACACCGCTCAAACCCTGCATGCAAACTACTATTAGATTGTTCAAACAAATCATTTTTAGGATGAGGTTTGGGAATTGGTGAATACATAAAGTAGAAGGGGGTGGAACTGAATTAAATACAGTTTCACTATCAGATTTATATCCAATCCCATATTGTTTAGCAATAAGCTCATCCTTTTTCATGTGTGAAAGAGTCCATTTATCAAGCTTTGTCGTTTCAAATTGAGCTAAACAACCCTTTCTCGCAGAATATTAATTTCAACGTTATGCTCCAAAATGGTTCTTCTTAAAAGATCATTTTCAGCCAATGCTTCATTAAGTTTCTTGAAAAAGCAATTTCATTTTTCTTTAATTCTTGATTGATTGTTTTTTATTTCTTTTCATTTTCCAATAACAATCTTTTGGCCTTATAAATCCTAATAATCTGATTTTGCAAGATGAAGAATACATATCCTGAATAGTTTCATAAGAAGACCCATGATAGTTTGGTTCTGTAGCTAAGCTCTTTTCACAGTTGCAAACCCTTGTGATTTCTTGTTGTTCCTCTTCTTTGACCTTCAGCATCTCGTCAGCCTCAGATTCTTTCTTTCTTTTATCAGCTTTTCCAACCTTATCATCATCAGTTCTCACAGACTCCGGTTTAGTGTCATTGTCGACTCTCAGAGCTTCATACTTATCTTCAACAGTTTCTCCGAATTCAAAATTCACATCCGATTTAGTTCTCATTAACTTCAACTTTTCAATCATCTCTGTTTTGTAATCAAGTAGGCTTGTTATTAAGAAACAAGATCAATATTAAGCGCGTGGGTTTGATGTGGGAACACGGCTTGCTGAAATTCGTTTCTTTGGATATCCAGCTCGAGAGATTTTAGTGTGTTAATCATATCCATAAGTTTTGTGTCGACATAACCTCTTTTTGCTTTAGCATTTTAACTTGATAATTCCATGCAGACGGAAGAGAGTCAAGAAGCTTTTGAATCTGTTCATGATTACTGAGATCTGGAACATTGCTTCATTATATTATTTGCCACCTTTAAGAATCGATCAATCAAATCTATCATTTTTCTTTTCTTCATTGCTGCAAAAGAGTCAAACCGACTTTGTGCCATTGTGAGATTATCTGATGTAAAGTCTTCTGAAGATGACATTATAGTGTTTAAAAAATTTGAACAATTAAACGCCCCAAAAATATTTTTCCCAAATTTTTTGAATAATTCTCCCCCGGGAAAAATATATTCTTTTTAAATGTCACGCTAGACAATCTTAGCAACTGGGGTCAGCTTGTTTTTTTTTTTATAAATCTTGCAAAATCGATGAAAATTTCTTTATCGGGATGAACTCATTAATCCCAACTAAAGGGAAAAGTCATCTTTTAGAAATGATAGTTTCGCCGAAATTATAGTTTCGCAGAGCTAGTTTCGCTGTGAACTCTAGTTTCGCTGAGCCGACAGTAGATTCGCTGGCAATTTCGGCAGCAGTTTCGCTAACCAAATGCTTGAGACTGCTTAGTTTCGCCGACAATTTCGCACAAAACAAGCTTGAACTTTCGTTCAAAGATACTTTCGACAGCAATTTCGCTTGTAATATGCAGACAAACACTGTTGAACTTTCGTTCAAGATCACTACTTTCGCGGAGATGCTGAAATTAACTACAAGTGTAAAACACTTGTAGTTTCGCTGAAAGAACAGACAGTTTCGCTGGATGAATTGGTATTTCGCTGGACGAAGCTGAAAAGCTTTTTCAACACGAAATCAATCTGAAAACGCCCAAATCTTAATGAATTTGAAACCTGATGATTAACAGAGCTTTCCCAACTAATAACAAGCAAACTTCAATCAATTTCCATATCAATAACCCTCAAATTTGATCCGAAATTGATGAAAACATGATATTGAACAAAAACAACAAAACCTCAACTTCTCTCTCTAAAATCTTCAAATCTTCAGTGAATTTGATCCAAAATGGCTCTGATACCAAATTGTAAATCCAGGATGATCAAACTTGAATCAAATCATGAAGAATTAGATCAAAATATGATAATCACAATAAAACCCCTTTGATCTCTCTTGATTGCTAATAATATTGTTTACAATAAATCCCTCAATCAATTGGTCATGCAACCATTTCCCAACACTAATGACAATTAACTATTTATAGTCTAGACTAATATTCACTAATTGCACTTACCCCTAGACTTAGGCTAAATTAATACAAAATTACATATTAAGCATAAAAATGACTAAAATCAAGATAAAATATTTTGTTTCACAACAAATATATTTATTATAATAAAACACCTAGTCATTTAAATCTTCAACGTCTCGTCTCGGTTCCTCGTCTCGAACGAGTCGGGTTTGACTTTTCTTGACTTTGACCGTGACGTTGACTTTTGTTGACTTTCACTGTGTTGATAATATAACTATCTTTTTACAGCTCCAACATAACCAACAATACCAAACCTTGAATTCTATAATGATGAAGACATAAGATTCAGTGAGTACCACGAGTCTCTCTCTCCTCCCCCACTCAAGAGGGATGAGTACTGCTCCCTACTCAAGGAGATGAGTACTCCTGTTTCTCTCCTATCTAGCCCACATCATTCATCCTTTCTGAGGTGGACCTCCTGAATAGTGTTCAGGGAGATCCACCCAGCATGGATGAATGATGTGGGCTAGATAGGAGAGAAACAGGAGTACTCATCTCTCTTTGAGTAGGGAGGAGTACTCATCCCTCTTTGAGTGGGGAGAGAAGAGAGACTCGTGGTACTCACTGAATCTTATGTCTTCATCATTATGATTCAAGGTTTGGTATTGGTTGGTTTGTTGGAGCTGTAAAAGATAGTCTATATTATCAACACAGTGAAAGTCAACAAAAGTCAACGTCACGGTCAAAGTCAAGAAAAGTCAAACCCGACTCGTTCGAGACGAGGAACCGAGACGAGACGTTGAAGATTTAAATGACTAGGTGTTTTATTATAATAAATATATTTTGTGTGAACAAAATATATTTTATCTTGATTTTAGTCATTTTTATGCTTAATATGTAATTTTGTATTAATTAGCCTAAGTCTAGGGGGTTAAGTGCAATTAGTGAATATTAGTCTAGACTATAAATAGGTTAATTGTCATTAGTGTTGGGAAATGGTTGCATGACCAATTGATTGAGGGATTTATTTGTAAACATATTATTAGCAATCAAGAGAGATCAAAGGGGTTTTATTGTGATTATCATATTTTGATCTAATTCTTCATGATTTGATTCAAGTTTGATCATCCTGGATTTACAATTTGGTATCAGAGCCATTTTGGATCAAATTCACTGAAGATTTGAAGATTTTTAGAGAGAGAAGTTGAGGTTTTGGTTGTTTTTGTTCAATATCATGTTTTCATCAATTTCGGATCAAATTTGAGGGTTATTGATATGGAAATTGATTGAAGTTTGCTTGTTATTAGTTGGGAAAGCTCTGTTAATCATCAGGTTTCAAATTCATTAAGATTTGGGCGTTTTCAGATTGATTTCGTGTTGAAAAGCTTTTCAGCTTCGTCCAGCGAAATTACCAATTCATCCAGCGAAACTGTCTGTTCTTTCAGCGAAACTACAAGTGTTTTTACACTTTGTAGTTAATTTCAGCATCTCCGCGAAAGTAGTGATCTTGAACGAAAGTTCAACAGTGTTGTCTGCATATTACAAGCGAAATTGCTGTCGAAAGTATCTTTGAACGAAAGTTCAAGCTTGTTTTTGTGCGAAATTGTCGGCGAAACTAAGCAGTCTCAAGCATTTGGTTAGCGAAACTGCTGCCGAAATTGCCAGCGAATCTACTGTCGGCTCAGCGAAACTAGAGTTCACAGCGAAACTAGCTCTGCGAAACTATAATTTCGGCGAAACTATCATTTCTAAAAGATGACTTTTTCCCTTTAGTTGGGATTAATTGAGTTCATCCCGATAAAGAAATTTTCATCGATTTTGCAAGATTTTAAAAAAAAAAAAGCTGACCCCAGTTGCTAAGATTGTCTAGCGTGACATTTAAAAAGAATATATTTTTCCCGGGGGAGAATTATTCAAAAATTTGGGAAAAATATTTTTGGGGCGTTTAATTGTTCAAATTTTTTAACACTATAATGTCATCTTCAGAAGACTTTACATCAGATAATCTCACAATGGCACAAAGTCGGTTTGACTCTTTTGCAGCAATGAAGAAAGAAAATTGATAGATTTGATTGATCGATTCTTAAAGGTGGCAAATAATATAATGAAGCATGTTCCAGATCTCAGTAATCATGAACAGATTCAAAAGCTTCTTGACTCTCTTCCGTCTGCATGGAATTATCAAGTTAAAATGCTAAAGCAAGAAAGAGGTTATGTCGACACAAAACTTATGGATATGATTAACACACTAAAATCTCTCGAGCTGGATATCCAAAGAAACGAATTTCAGCAAGCCGTGTTCCCACATCAAACCCACGCGCTTAATATTGATCTTGTTTCTTCTATAACAAGCCTACTTGATTACAAAACAGAGATGATTGAAAAGTTGAAGTTAATGAGAACTAAATCGGATGTGAATTTTGAATTCGGAGAAACTGTTGAAGATAAGTATGAAGCTCTGAGAGTCGACAATGACACTAAACCGGAGTCTGTGAGAACTGATGATGATAAGGTTGGAAAAGCTGATAAAAGAAAGAAAGAATCTGAGGCTGACGAGATGCTGAAGGTCAAAGAAGAGGAACAACAAGAAATCACAAGGGTTTGCAACTGTGAAAAGAGCTTAGCTACAGAACAAACTATCATGGGTCTTCCTTATGAAACTATTCAGGATATGTATTCTTCATCTTGCAAAATCAGATTATTTAGGATTTATAAGGCCAAAGATTGTTATTGGAAAATGAAAAAGAAATAAAAACAATCAATCAAGAATTAAAGAAAAATGAAATTGCTTTTTCAAGAAAACTTAATGAAGCATTGGCTGAAAATGATCTTTTAAGAAGAACCATTTTGGAGCATAACGTTGAAATTAATATTCTGCGAGAAAGGGTTGTTTTAGCTCAATTTGAAACGACAAAGCTTGATAAATGGACTCTTTCACACATGAAAAAGGATGAGCTTATTGCTAAACAATATGGGATTGGGATATAAATCTGATAGTGAAACTGTATTTAATTCAGTTCCACCCCCTTCTACTTTATGTTATTCACCAATTCCCAAACCTCATCCTAAAAATGATTTGTTTGAACAATCTAATAGTAGTTTGCATGCAGGTTTGAGCGGTGTGAATCTTAAAGAGGTGCGAGATAATTATGATTCTACAACTGGTATGGGATACAATAAATCGAATGCTGACAGTCAAGCTAACGATTGTTCAGTCCCGGTTGTTTGTAAATCTATATCTACTATTTCTTCTAACTTCTTTGATAAGTTTAAAGCAGGTGAAATTTCTACTTTTGAGCCTGTCAGGGTTGTGAAAGAAGAGATAAATCTTAAATCACCTAATCATCAAGTTCCAACAACAACACATCCTATTCCTGTCAATCAAGATCCGTTGGAGAAAGATCTGTGTATACGAGACTGGACAAGCTCAGATGATGAATCAATCACAGAGGTGCGTGTTGGTTCCTCACTGATCAAGATGTCTCCTAACATTGTCAAGTCACAAAAGCTTCCAAAAGCTAAATCAAGACCAATACGGATCTCTTCTCCAATTGCAAAGCAACCCAGTCAATCAGTGAAGATCTCATTCCCTGTTCAGCAAAGCAAATGCCAAAACAAGCAAGAATCTGCTACAAGCTCAAAGCAATCCTCATCCCCACCTGCATCACACGGTTCAGTCAAGCATCAAAAGCCTTTCAAGCTTGTTTTGAGTGTGGAAAAGAAGGTCATGTGGTAAAGAAGTGCCCTCAAAGACTTGCTACGGATGGTAAAGGCAAAACGAATTGCTTCTCCGAATGTAAGTCTAAAAGAATGTTCCAGACGGTAAAGGCAACACGTGTTGCTTCTCTGGATCAAGAGGTAAACAACACACATCTTTAAATGGCTGGATGAAAAACCCTCATCCAAACCTTTTCATGTGAAGCCGGTTTCACATGATACAAAGATGAAAATGACCACAGCTTCAAACCAAATTCTTTTCCTTCTGGTCTTAAACAGAAAATGATTTCCAAAGTTAATTCATTCAAATCCAAGTTCATTGAACCGAAACAAATTTGGCAAATTAAAAAGAAGGATACAGCAATCCCTGATTGTTTAAACAGTTGTGTGCAGAAGCTTGTTACTTATCTTGATGAAAAAGGAACTTCTAGGACTACGATGGCATGGGTTCCCCTTTCAAACTAATCTTTTTATGAGTGTAGGAACAATTCAGGAGGACTGTTAGTAATCCAGTTTACTGACAGGGATTGTTCCTAATTCAAATTTGAGGCGGAACAAACAGGTTAAGGTCATGGTATTATATCCATAATCTGGATTTTTATCTGCATTATCACAGTTCTCACTTCACAGTCACTGCATATTTCTTGAGAATTCATTTCTTATCTTCATATCAGTGTAGTTTGGAAGACCTTCTTTGATAAATTTTTATTTTTGTACAGTTATAAAAAATTAAAATTAAAATTAAAAAATCAAAAAAATATAAAAAATATAAAAAATTAAAAAAATAATAATAATAATAATAATAAAATAATAAAAAAAAGTTTGCAAAAATAAAAATTTAGGGGGAGAGTATAAGTAAATAAAAATAAAATAGAACTGAGAACTTGATTCGAGATGACGAAAATGATTGTATATCTTCTTCATATGCTTGTTCTTGCATGACTTGCGTTTTAAAATGAGAAATGATCGTAACTGATGCTGTTATCTGATTTGCATCTTATTTTTAATTGCAAATAAAGAAAACAAATAGATTCTTTAATGATATGCTTGGTAGACTCAGCCTGAAGAATAAAGTAGACAGCAGCATAATGATTTAAATTAAAACATCATGCTTAAGGATGTCTGGATTTACGCAATCATTTTGGCCTGCACGAAAACTAAGTCCCGACAAAAATTGGATTGAGAATTGATATATCACCCACCATGATACAAATCATATAAGCCATATCTTTGAACAATGATTGGTGTATTTATGTGTCTTGCGTTTGTGCTAATCTCCTCTGCTGTACGGAAGTACTGACCTGGAGTGATTATCTCCTCTGCTGTACGATAGTACTGACCTGGAGCTCTCATCGGCACATGATTAAATGGTCATCTCATTTGTTATACGTGAGTATAGACCTGGAGCTCTCATCATTTTGGTCTAAGTTGTGTCAAATCATCTAAACGATGAATTCAACACAGAATGCAATATTCTGCCGATAATCACTTGCACACTAATGCACAAGCCTTGTTCTCTAAAGATCATAACAAAATTCAAGAAATTCTGAGGTTGGGTGAGGGTTTTTTGCCAAATGATTGTGGGGTCCTAGCATTCTAAAGCATTTAATCGAACCTTAAAGAATCATTTACTACTTGTTGAAAAAGATAGGACATGAGTTTAAGTGGACAAACATATCAGCAATCATTATTGATTTGTTTGAGAATTTCAAAATCATTTAAAGACTGTGATTAGATTCAGTTATCAGTGTGATCTCATTGCTTGTCGATGATTAAATTCATCTTTGTGCTAAAGTATATCTTGAGGATATGATCTCATGATCGACTCAGTTCTCGGTTTAAAAAAACAAAACAAGTAAAAAAAACAACAAAAAAAAAACAAAAAAAAAAACAAAAAATTTATATATATATTAAAAAGTATTATAATATATGTATATATAAAAATTTATAATAAATTTTCATTTCAATATTCATTTAGGTCTTCCATATTATGCTGATTACATTTTATTATTTTTCATGCATTTCATAGAAATTGAGCACAAACGAACACGGGATCGTTGTTTTTCAAACACGGATAAACACGGGTTTATTTTGTTAAAATGAGATGATCTAATTAGAAATGTCGAGATTGTGTTTGTGAATGTGTTTCAGGTTTTTGCTGTAAGTGATGGCTGATCATCAGTTGAGCAGTGTACCTTATCAGAGAACCTGTTCCTCAAGTTTACAGAAGATACCGAGCTAGGAATCCTCCTCCTACATCTTCTAAAGCACTCAAGATTAGAGATTTGGGAAACTTGTTCCAATATCCTTGTATAGTTTGCACTCGAAAAGGGGGAGCATATAAATAGGGGGAGCTTATGAGATGAAAAATTATTCTCATCAGATTCAGAAAGATTCAAATTGAAAATCTTTCTAGTGTTGACTTCTCGATGCTGATTTCGTTTGAAGACGTTGATAATGATAGACTAAGGGGGAGTATTGTTGGAGCTGTAAAAGATAGTCTATATTATGAACACAGTAAAAGTCAACAAAAGTCAACGTCACGGTCAAAGTCAACAAAAGTCAAACCCGACTCGTTCGAGACGAGGAACCGAGACGAGACGTTGAAGATTTAAATGACTAGGTGTTTTATTGTAATAAATATATTTTGTGTGAACAAAATATATTTTATCTTGATTTTAGTCATTTTTATGCTTAATATGTAATTTTGTATTAATTAGCCTAAGTCTAGGGGGTTAAGTGCAATTAGTGAATATTAGTCTAGACTATAAATAGGTTAATTGTCATTAGTGTTGGGAAATGGTTGCATGACCAATTGATTGAGGGATTTATTTGTAAACAATATTATTAGCAATCAAGAGAGATCAAAGGGGTTTTATTGTGATTATCATATTTTGATCTAATTCTTCATGATTTGATTCAAGTTTGATCATCCTGGATTTACAGGTTAAGATCAAGAGGCTGGGATTATTAATTTTCCCCTTAAGGTTGTTCACTAGAGTTTTGAGACTATCAGTGAAAGCTTATGGTTGTTGGGCATGTGAGCTCATTACGTTGAGCATGAGGAACCTCAACACTAATTATTTGTGAGATGGGAGTGGTTTGCTCCTCAAGAAAGTGGGAGCTCCAGTGTCCACTTCTTCTTGTAAGGTTGGTGATATAAGTGCCCACACACGCTGAGTAGCATGTGTAGGGGTTCGTTTGGATTTTCTCTGGTAAGTGATGGTGATTTGTGGTTGTGTGAGTGGTTGGGAAGTAAAAGGTGTGGGTTCAACACTAGCTGGTGCTGCAACGTTGTCACCTTGAGCATTGAGCTCTAACATTTTTAGGACAAGGGCTCCTACCCCTAAGAAGCCAACAGTTGGATTCCTTATTATTTTGAATATGTCGGGCTTCATCTATTCCAAATTTAAGAATTTTACCTGGTCCTCTCAACTGTGAGCCCAGTTCACAGTTGATAATGTGCTAGACATATCTAGGGAACATGTAGTATTCTAAGAAGTCCAAGTTTGTAAGCAAATTAGTATACACAAATTATGAGTACCTGAACTTGACCCCCTGAACCATTTCATGAACAATAAAGGAGAGATCCTTAGTAATATGGTCCCATCCACCATGCTTGTTGGACAAATTGTGTATGACTACATGGAGGAGGTACTTCCATTAAGAGGAGACATTTCATTTCCTGAAGGTCTTTATAGAGAAATCTCCCTTTTGAGAAAAGAAACAAGGACCTGAGATACTTTATACTACAATCCTACAGCCGGCCATACTGTGAAGGCCAGCTAGAAACACTAATCTAGACAACAAGATCAATGTAACGTCAACAACAGATTGCCTTTTGACTAGTGACTATGACATACCATAGATCACATCCTAATACATTACAAAAGGATAAAAGTACATAAAGTAGAAAGTTACAAACTCAAGATCACAATGTACAGTTGCAAAAGCATGGACCTTTTCACCAACTTGTATAAGTTGGTGAGTCTTTAGAGTTGCAGTGGAAAGTGGGTCAGCTTTATGTAAAAGTACATCCAAGAAGAGCATATTCTTCTTTGTCTTCGGAAGAAATCAGTCTTCACTTCAAATGGCTTCGGAAGACTTTGTCTTGAATCTTCGGAAGACTTCATCTTTGGCTTCATAAAAATTTGGTCTTTGGCTTTGGAAGATTTTACACTTTGAATAATTTCTATGTAAAGTGTAAAACTTCTTAAGCAACTTCTACTATGTACCAAGTGCATGCATGCAGGAAGCAATTTGGTTGTTTTGGGTACATCAGCCTTTCAATAAACCTTACACCAAATACCAACGCTTTAATAAGGATAAGGATTTATGGTCATGCTGTTATTTTGGGTGTTGATATAAAGTTTAAGATTGTAGATCTTATAGACTAGCTGAAGTATGGAAAAGATAATATTTTGAGACTACAAACATGTCCGATTGAAGCTGATGAGTCTGTACATTTAATTGTACCTCAATTTGTTTGGTTGATTAACAGGGCGTTGTTGAAGAAGATGTATGCATACGGAGGAGATTATTTGTATGATGATGTGGACTTTTTTATGGATTTGTATCACCAAGCATAGGGCGAGATTGTAAAGGTCAATATTAGAGGCTCGTGAAATCAACATCATACCAAGCAAAAACTTCCAAGTCCAAGCGAAAACATTATGCCATGCAAAAACATATAGGGGCGGAAACATGGAGTCTCTTGCGAGAATTTGATAGCTTGGTATAGATAGTTGTTTTGAAGCTTTGCATAGTCACACTTGTCATTTTTAGTTTTGCTTGATGCAATTTAGTAATCAAAGTGAAATCCTTAAGGTGGAGGGGCGTACACGTCGTGAGGCCACGACGAGCTTCTGCGTCACCCGACACCACTGCCTCCACCCCTCCCCTACACGTCGCAAAATTCCACTTTTATCACATGTACTCGCCTTGACAATATGATTGTTGCTTTTGCGTGTGTGTGTGGTGTAGTGCTGTAGTGGTGTAGTGGTGTAGTGTAGCATGGTGTGACAACACCGCCGCCACCAAATTTAAGTGTGTGTAGTTTGGTGTAATGTGACATGACAAAAATGATTTGTGGGTTTATGTGTATTTTGGTGGGTGTGATGGGAATGGCCCCTCCATCATTATTTACTTGATTAAGCATTCCATCTTCCATCTTGACTTGTGTGATTGGTTATCATTTACTTATCATTTATTTAGTGTTTGGTGATTTAAAATCGATTATAGCTTGCTTTCATAGAGAAATTCTGCGTTTTACAAACTCTATAATTTCTGAACTTTTTATATCCTAAATTCAACTAGCTATGGTCCACACATTTAATTATATTATAGTTTTAAAAAACAAAAAACTTATATATAATCAGTTTATTAGACGAGTTAGATCACTCAACTAAAATCAGTTTATTTATTAAACAGTTACACTAACACTAATCAACTCAAAATATATTTATTTTTGTATCATGTTTACCTCATATTTCAAATCATACTTATCGTTGTTACCCATTCATATTTTGCATGATTTTACAATAAAAGAGAAAATCAAGCATAATGTGACTTGAAACTCATGAAAATAAATATCTAAGACTAACAAGCGTATTACTAAACATGCCGACACAAGTCCACAACGAAATCAAGAGAGTTCAAGGTTGCACGTCTCCAATAAAATGACAATAGCCTAACAATCCACGTCAGAATTGTATTACAAAATCCACAAAAACGGAATCAATCACATCCCTCTTGAATGTTCTTTTGTACTACCAAATTGATTTCTTTAATACGTTTCAAAAGATAGCATTAGAATTTTCTTCTAATTTGAATTCTATCTCTAAAATATTCAGTACATTTAATAAAAACAAACAATTTTATGTTTATATGCGAAAAGGTTATTCAAGTTATTGTTTTTTTTCACATTTTAAACGTAATTTATCAAAGATATGATAAAACCTCTATATGTGTGACAAAGTTATTTCTTATAAAAATGTCACAAGTACATGTATTTAAATAGGTTCTGTGTCATAGAAAACTAACGTATTTATATATAAATTAGGTTATAAATTCATATATTACATGATATAAATTAGGTTACAAATTCATATATTACATAATAAAGAAGTTAATCATTTTAAAATCATTAGCTTCATTAAAAGTTTGTATATTTGAATGTTACATGTAATTAGCCATTAATGAAATAATAAATAATAAGAATAACAATAATAAAGATCCATAAGTATAAAATTATATTTTTAAGATAATATATAATTAAATATTTATAATCTATTAATTATTAGAATTAGAATAAGAGGATTTATAGTTTTGATATCTATTTATTTACTTTACTTATTTAAATTATATTTAATTAATAGGAGAGGGATACGAGTAATATAAGTTTAGCCTTCATTAGAAATTTTCATGTGTCTCTCAAAAACATTTTGTTATTATATAGTATAAATATATAAAACCAATTTCTATTATGTTAAAGCCACTAAACTTGTTCAAGCTCTAGTTAGGCTCGTGCTCGACTGATTTATTATTTAGTTATTATTTTTTTTATTTATTTTATATTTAGTATTTTTATATATTTATAATTATTTATTTTATACATTATAAATATTATATAATTACTTTAATCATAATTTATATATAAAAAAAAATTATAGCCTCGCGAGACGGCTCGAGCTCGCTATGTGAAGCCAGGGCTCGAACTCAGGCTCAATTATTAAATTAGTGTTTTCTTAGCATCGGGCTTCGCTCAAGTGCAATAAGGTTTGACTCATTTCGAGCTTTTTATTGATTCGTTCTTGAGTAGCTTGTGAGCAGCTTGGCTCGTTTACACCACTATAAGCTAGGTGGATTATTTGTGGATTATTTCTTTATGATATAATAGAGTATGAATTTGTGTTAAAACGGTGAAAACTGATAAATTGATAATTCCATATCATAAAATAAAGTTGTGCATGACATCCATAAAAAAGTACTTTGCGTGTATCAATGATTTTGCAAATACATGTATTTTAAAAAAGTTCAGGAACTTTAGAATAGCAATATTATATTGGGTGAAATTTTTCATGCAACAATAAAATTATAAAAAGGGTGTATCAAGTCCTTTATGTAACTACCGTTTTGCTCAACGGCAGAGAGGAGCCGAAGCACTAGTTAATCTGAATTTCTGATGTATTTAACATTTTCCTATAATTTGTGCGTGAGGTTTGTTACAGCTTGAACTCGTGATTCTAAGGTCACAAGTCAACACTAGGCCCGCCCTCTGCACAATAAGAATGTATGTTGATGTTTTATAGCATGTATCATATTTTAAAATCAAATCGGATTTTAATAAATCAAACTATTGCTTAATTTTTTATAATAATTCATACTATTAATTTGGCTGATTACATTTATTTTATTACCAATGCCAATCCTAGTAACATATTTATTATTTTACATTTGATTTCACTTGTATGCTTTTTCATTTACTTCATAATTATTACTGTGAAAGCAATAGAATACAAATCAAGCATAAATATTTGATAATTATGTTACAGGAATTGTTATTGATAATAAAAGTGAAAGTTATAAGTGTTACCAGGAAAATTAATTTTATAGATTATTATTGATCTGTGCGTAGCATTTTGGATTATTGAGATTTTATTTGGCTATTTCAAAATAGTTTTGTTGGACCTTATATGCCCAATACACATACAAGATTGATGTGGTTAGTACGCTATGATCCAAGTCGGGTCATACCCAATAACAAGCTATACAAACACCAATTAGTATTTATTTGTTGATAAGATCAAACAAATAAATAACAACACCAATTTAGAAAATGGGTTTTTCTAAAACGTTGCTTTTGTAAAAGAACAACATTATGTGTATAATTTTTCATGAGAAATTGTTTGTTTCATTATTTAAGTTGGTTAAATAATAACAAATAAAAGTGTTATTGTTATAAAGTTAGAAGAGGTTTTAATTTTATAAAATGAAGGGCTAAGAGTGTAACAATTTTATAAAACTAAAATGGGGGGGACCCATTTTGATGGGATATTTCGGCCGCCCATTTGGGTGCATGGGGAACCCCTTTTTGTCTTGGCTTTTGCAATACATTTACACAAAAACACTCTTCCATCATCTCACTTGTCTCTCTCACACACTTAAGCAAAAAGGCTCTCAAGAAGGCCGAATTATTTTCGGATTTCAGCTCCAATAAGGCTGAAATTTTGGAATTTGAAGGTGCTTTGATGTAGAGTTTTGGTGTAAAGCTCCCTAACTAGCTATGTGTTTGAAGAGCTTGTGGGTATTACAAGCTTGAGGTCATCTCCTTTGAAGGCTAGCAACTCAAGAACATCATCTTCTTCATCTTACACATCTACAACAACTTGTACAAGAAAGGTTGTATCTTTGAACACCCTATGGTTGTCATGTTTTTGTTTGATAGCACACTATTTCACATATGATTATATAATCCTTATTCTTGGGTTTTGTTTATGTTTTAAATGGTGAAAATTTTCAGATTACTAACCATATGTTAAACTCATATTTCCGCTGCGTTTTTATAGTTTAAAAGGTTAAACTACCCTTGGTTTACATGTTACAAAACCCACAATGGCATCTAGAGCCGGTTATGTGGAATATGTGCTTCAAAAGTTCTTGAAAAGTTAGTTTTCATGAACTTTTTCACCCATTATGGGCTGTTTTTGTTGTGGATATATGAATCCCTTATGTTTCATGGTTTATTCTTACATGCTTTAATATAAACCTTGAAATATTTACATCAAATGGTTGATTATGTTGTTTGGACAAACCTTAAAATTTGAGTTCATGTTGGCTGAAATTTTAGGGCTGAAATAAGGAATTCATTGTTCTTTTTGGATGCTAAATATGGTTCTCATTATGGTGCATAACATAGCCTTGGCCTTATGTGTTTGATTTTGGTTGATTGTGATTTGTCATGTTGGTTTTGATTCTTGTAAGGGTTGTAATTTTATATTTTGTATTTTGGGTTGTAATTTATTTATTCATTTGGTTATGTAATAAATATATTAGGTGTATTTCTTTTATTAGAAAAATTGTATTAGGATATGATTTTGTAGAAGAAGATGTACAAGTTGAAGACTGAAAGAAGGACACAAAAACATGGACTCTTGAAGCTTTTGGATGTGGATTCAAGTGGGAGTTCATGGACACATTTTGATATGTCATCTCTACCCTTAGGAAAGACCTTATGACAACACTTGTGATGGCAAACAAGTGTGGTCAACTTAGTGGCTATGGTTAGGCACTCATATATGTATGTTTATGCTTGTTTGGATGATTGTTGTTTGATTGTTTGGTTGATATATGAATATGCATTACAAACTCATTAACAACTTTACAAGCTGAAAATTTGATGGTTTTTTATCATTAAGTGTTTAATAAAAGGTTATTAAAAGGACTAATGGTTTTAATAAAAGAGGTTTTATTAAAAGTGAACCATAGGGTACCTTGTATTTGAGAGCATGCAAATATAAGCTACATAGAGTTTTCTAAACTAAGATTATGAAAACTTTAAATTTCTTTTATAAACAAGTTTAACACCGTCCTTTTGCACAACACTTGAGTCATTTGGAAACTCATAATGGGATAAAGGTCACCTAACCGTTTTGAGGAAACTTGTGATTTGAGGTGGGGTACCATATTTGTGGGATAAAGGTCACCTAACCACTTATGTTGGAAAACTCACATGTGTGTGCAAGTAGGGTAACTTGATTTGCAAACCATGTTAAATGAATCACCTACAATATGGTTTACAAAGGTGTTGATGGGATAATCATGCCGACTATACATATGATGTTTTAAAGTCGATCCCATACCCTAGAAATTGCAAAGGGTTGCAATTGTCAAATCGTTGACTACCTTGTTAATTTAAATAATGGGATAAAGGTCACCTAACCACTATTTAAATGTAACGTTAGATTCTAGAATTTTAAAATTGTGTAAGACACTTAAAAGGGGTTTTAATTATTAAAAATGAACAATATCGAAATTAAGAAAATGAACTTTGTTATATTTTGTAGATGGCCACCAACAATAATGATGACAATGAAATCCCGTCCGCTCACTCACTATCTCTAAGGACCATTCTCCAAAAGGAGCGTCTAAACCATAATAACTTTATTGATTGGTTTTGAAACTTGAGAGTTGTTCTCAAGTAAGAGAAACGATCAAACATATTAGACGATTCGATTCCCGATCAACCTAGTGAGGATGATGAGGAGGCCTTTACTAATTGGATGAAATACACTAAGGACTCTGTCCAAGTGTCTTGCCTCATGTTGGCAAGTATGACTCCAGATTTCCAAAAGGAGTGAACATCATGGAGCATATGACATGATAACCCAGTTGAAGGAAACGTTCCAACAAGAAGCACGGGTTGAGCGCTTCGAAACGGTTCGAGCACTCCATGCGTGTCGTATGGACGACACCCAATCTGTTTCATCTTATGTACTTAAGATGAAAAGCCACATTGACCGCCTCGAAAGGCTGAAATGTCCCGTCTCGAAAGAGTTGGCTACGGATTTGATCCTCAACTCTTTGTCAAAAAGGTTTGACAACTTTGTCATGAACTATAACATGAACGGATGGGACAAGAACATAAGTGAGCTTCACTCTATGCTCAAAACTGCCGAGGCGGCCATGGGTAAAAAGGTTTTACCCCGTTCTCACCATTAATGAAGGTGGGAACAAGAAGAGGCCTCACCCCGCACCCAAGGCAAATATTGCCAAGGGTAAAGGGCACGTTAGGGGAAAGGGAAAGGGAGTGGTAAGAGCGCCACCACCAAAACCAGCGGAGAAGAAGCAAAAGGTTGCTTTGAATGACCCATGCTTTAAGTGTGGGAAGATTGGACATTGGGCAAGAAATTGCCCAGTCCATCTCAAAGAGTTGCAAGCAAAGAGGGATGTCGGGCAAACCTCAGGTACAATTTTCATGATCCATATTGATCTAATTTAATATCCTCTAACACATGGGTATTGGATACCGGATGTGAAACTCATATTTGCAACTTATTGCAAAGGTTCAAAAGAAGTAAGGACTTCAAGAAAGGGGATGTAAGCCTCTACATGGGAATGGGGCAAAGGTTCAAGTTGAAGGCCGAGGGGACTACATCTTGAAGCTTCCAAATGGTTTGGAAGCAATTTTGAATAATATTTTGTATGCTCCTAGTTTGACTAGGAACATTATTTCTGTTGCCCAATTAAGACAATATGGTTATGTTTTGTCATTTATTGAGAATGAAATTCATGTTTCTTTAAATGGCACATTTTTTTTAAGCTACTCATGTTAATGGTATTTATGAATTGGTTCGTGAATACACATTATATGATTGCTCATTGTACCAAACCACAACTAAGAAACTCAAATTGGATTTGAGTGATACCTATCTTTGACATTGCCGTCTTGGTCATATAAACAAGAAGCGCATATAAACACTTTAAAAGAACGGTCTTTTAAAAGCAAATGAATATGATTCATTCGATGTATGTGAATCTTGTTTACAAGGTAAATGACTAAGGCACCTTTTAGTGGCAAATGTGAAAGGGCAAAAGATTTATTAGGCATCATACATTCGGATGTATGTGGTCCTTTTAAACCAATGACTAGGTACCATGAAAGATACTTCATTACCTTTACCGACGACTATAGTCGATACGGTTATGTGTACTTGTTAAGACACAAAGATGAAGCTTTTGAAATGTTCAAAATCTTCCAAAATGAAGTAGAAAATCAACTCAACAAGAAAATAAAAATTCTTCGCACCGATAGAGGAGGTGAATACCTAAGTGATGCTTTCATAGATCATCTTAGAAGTTGTGGTATTGTCTCACAACTATCTACACTTGGAATGCCACAACATAATGGCGTTTCCGAGAGGAGAAATCGAACTCTATTAGATATGGTTCGATCTATGGTTCGATCTATGATGGCTAGAAGCTCACTGCCTCTATCATTTTGGGGTTTCGCTTTGCTCTCTGCGGCCCGTATTTTGAATATGGCCCCAACCAAGAAAGTGGAAACGACACCTTTTGAAATATGGCATGGAAGGGTTCCATCATTGTCATATTTAAAGGTATGGGGTTGTGAGGCTTATGTTAAGACTCCCACCTCAAACAAGCTAGAAAGTCGTTCCACTAAGTGTATCTTCATTGGATATCCTAGAGATTCTGTAAGGATTCCTGAAGTCTGATGCAACCCAAAACAGCTCAAGTGTCTCAGCAAACATGCACTAAGTACTGAAGTGAAGAATGCTTCGGAAGTTTTACACAAAGCATTAGAAAATACTCTAAGTGTAAAATCTTCCGAAGCCAAGACCAATATCTTCCGAAGCCAAACATGAAGTCTTCCGAAGCTTCAGAGACAAAGTCTTCCGAAGCCTCATCCTATGAAGACAGATTTCTTCCGAAGACTTTTAGTACACATGCTTTATCTGATGTACTGTTCCATAAAGCACCTTTTCCGCTGCATCTCTGTAAAGTCACCAACTTACATGAGTTGGTGAAAAGGTCATGCTTTTGGTAACTGTACATTGAGGTCTTGAGTCTGTAACTTTCCACTTTATGTACTTTATCCTTTTTGTATTGTAAAAGGATGTGAGCTATGGCATGTCATAGTCACAAGGTCAAAAGGCAGATATGCCTTTTGATCCTACAATTGATTTTGTTAGTGTCTAGTCAATTGTATCCAGCTGGCCTTCAAAGTATGGCCGGCTGTAGGTTGTAGTATAAGTATTTCAAGTTCTTGTATCTTTTCTATAATGCTTTTGAACACTTGTAAGAGAACTTTAAAAGCAATATACTGCCTCCTGAAACCCAACTCTCTTGTTCTGTCTCTTTACTTACTTGTGTTTCTTAGCTTCACCTTGGTTACCCAGTTCACTGTTTGATTAGAGATTAGTTATCTCCTCATTGGGTGATTGTGTTGTAATTGTAGTTAAGCCCTTAAACGGTCCTGCAATTGGTATCAGAGCATTCCATCGCTTGATATAATAATCTAACCATCTTAAGATCCATCACAACACACAAAGCTAAACTCTTGCAAATGGCTCCATCTCTAAAACGATATGGAGGGAGACTGGAACCAGGAACAAATCCCCACTGATCACTCTTGATGATTTGACACCTGGTGCATGAGGATGGAAGGCTTCATCAGGTCTCTTGATTCAAGAATGTGGGAATCTGTTGAGAATGGACCTTTCATACCCAGCACCCCCTCTGCTACTGGTGCGGGTATGATTCCTAAAGATGTGGCCAACTACTCAGATAAGATAGAAAAGAGTAGAAATTGATAGGAAGGCCATGACTGCTCTTCAGACTGCTCTCCCAAACTCTGTATACAGAGGCTTCAAGAGTGCAAGACAGCCAAGCAGCTGTGGGATGCACTGAAGCTGATGTATGAAGGCTCCTCTGAAGCCAAGGAGACAAGAAAGATCTTCTGAAGCAGCAGTTTGAACATTTCACACCTTCAAGCAGGTGAGACCATGACTCAACAATACTTCAGGTATGTTGAGATTGTGGATACCCTAGTGGATGGAGGAGTTCCTCTTGAGAACAGGACATTGTAAGGAAGTTCATGTCATCACTTCCTAGGCAATGGACACACTATTGTGTGGTATCAGAGGACTGAGAAACCTTAAGACTCTTACTCTTACAGAGTTGTATAGGATTCTCAGTGGATACATACCAGATGGAGATGAACATGCAAGGTTCATCTGGCAACTCCAACAATCAAATGGGTTCAGCCCTTCATGTGGTTGAAAGGGACAGCATAGAACCTCAGCATCATCTCTATGCTACCCTGACAACTCACAAAAGGGTCCTTTCATCACCTTCCCGGAGACACCAAGGGAGACTTTACTCAAGGAAGCCCATTCCAAGAGACAATTTCTTCTCAAGCCTTTGTGTCTGCAGATGAAAGCTGTGGGAATTATCTCTTCACTCTTGAAGACCTGGACTGTATCCATCCAGATGACCTGGAATACATGGAGATAGTTCAGCAGATGGCTCTCCTCACTCACAGAGCCAAGAAGTTCTACAAGAGGACAGGAAGAAGATTCCCAGCAATGCTACCAGCAGCAAGTTTGGGCTGGATAAAAGCAAAGTTAAGTGTTACAACTGTAACCTTATGGGTCACTTTGCCAGGGAGTGTAAGGCACCTAAAACAAATGGGGGCCAAACACACCCAGACCAACTTTGCTGACAAAGCTCCTCAAGCTGAGAAAACAAAGCAACATGCTGCTGTTGCTGTTGAAGAAGGAGGCTTTGACTGGAGTTTTCAGGTGGAGGATGCTTCTCTCCAAACCAAGCACTGATGGCTGACCATGATGAAGCCAAGGTATTGGAACATCTCTGCTCCCCTGAATGCATTGCTAAAGTAAATAGATACAGGTCCTATAACCTAGAGATGAGATCTGATCTTGAGTCATTAAACATATTAAAATCTGATTTTAGAAAGTCTGAAAATGATTACAAGTTAAAGATAGAAGACTTGGAGAAAACCATTTCAGTACTAAAACATGAACATACAGATTTCAGAACTCAGATCCAGATCTCATCACTAAGTTAACTGAGTGCCAGGCTGAGCTTGTGATCAGCAAGCCAAGGCAGAGAAAAGTGTTCTTGAAGAAGAGACCTTCAAGAACATGATATCCTCATCCCTGCACAACAAAGTTTGTTATCAAACAGACAGGGACTAGGATCAAATGAGATAGCTCCTCCACACACAATCTTGTCTGTAAGATCTCCTAGGTGTGGAACTTGTGAAGATGAGCTTCCTCTCATAGATCCTGTAAGTGAGGATGATGAAGAAGTGATAGTGAAGAATTCCTTTGAGAAGAGTGAAGAAGAGGATTCTCCCAAGGGCCACTATCCTTCTGAGGAGAAGAAATCAACTGGGATGACCAAGTCCAAAAGAAAGAACTTGATCAAAAGAGCAAAAGAAAGGCAAAGAAGGCTCAAAGATCAAGGCTACTTTTGATGCTAAGCAGAAACAAGTTTTTATCTCTGCAGGTTTCAAAGTAGTAAGGACTGAAGACATCAACAAGACTCCTTAGCTAAGAGTCATGGTTTCTTGTTCAAATCATCTCAGTACCAAGAAGAAGACTGATTTGCTGTGTACCACTGCTGCACAGCCTGGACCATCAAACTCCAAGAACAGTTCACACAGCCCAAGGGAACTGTCTCAGCATCTACCAAGATGAAGATGGAGAGGGGATGTGACCAAAGTCAGTCTTGTTCTCAAAGGGAGACTTCTTTGAAGAAGATAATGTTATGTGTCATGTGTGAAAGTACTTCTCACATTGCTAAGGATTGCCCATACAATCCTAAAAGTACTGTCCACATGACTAAAACAAAGACTTCAAAGAGTCTCAAGAAATCTCAAGCTTCGGAAGGAAAGTCTGTTTCCTTCGGAAGCTCCAAATCAAGAAGGAGGTAAGTGGAAAATTACCTTCGGAAGCAAAGTTGGTCTCGGAAGAAAGGAATTCTTCCGAAGCACTAAAGTCTGCTGCAGTGACTGTAGACTCTTCCGAAGGATCAGTCATCAAAACTTATGAAGTTCTAAAAGCTTCTAAGGTTTGAAGGTCAAGTCCAAGACTCCAAAGGTGGTATGGAAGTCTAAGAAAGACCAAATGACTGAGGTTTCTCCATCAACAACAGCTGAAGATCCCTATAGTACAACCATAGGATCTATTACTGTTGCATTACCTTCTTTTACTTGTTAATGAGCCCAAGACAAGTAAGGCTTGGGTTTCAAATGTAACTAATCATCTTCTCTGTGCAGGAACAGCTCAAGACCAACAGGAATGTTTGGATAATTGACAGTGGCTGTTCCAGGCACATGACTGGCAATAGGTCTCTACTCCACAATTTTGAGAGGATTGATGGAGGACCAGTTGCTTTTGGAGGAGATGAAGGTGGTTACATTTCTGGAAGGGGCAAGGTCACAATGGTAAGCTCAGCATTGAGAAGGTAAACTTTGTCAAGGAGCTTGGGTACAATCTTCTGAGTGTATCCCAATTTTGTGATCAGAGTCATAACATGCTCTTTACTGAGCATGAGTGCATTGTTCTCAAACCTGGTGTGGTCATTCCTCATGAGCATATCCTGCTCAGAGCCCCCAGGAAAGGGAACATGTACAAGATGGATTTGCAAGAAACATCTCCCTCTGGAGAAGTTTCATGCTTTCTATCTAAAGCAAATAGTGATGAGTCTTTCCTATGGCATAAAAGAATGTGCCATGTAAACTTTAAGAACATGAATAAATTAATTAAACATGATTGGGTAACTGGAATGCCAAAGAAAGAGTTTACTAGTGATGATCATTGTGTGGCATGCCTGAAAGGGAAGCAACACAAAGTATCTCACAAGCCTAAGGAAAAGAACTCCATCACTACTCCCCTACACTTGTTACATATGGATCTCTTTGGCCCCACCAGTGTAATGAGTTTAGGAAGGACCTCTTACTGTCTGGTGATCACAGATGATTTTACAAGATTCACTTGGGTCTTCTTCCTTAGAACTAAGGATGAAACCCCTGAGATTCTGAAGAATTTCATCTTAAAAGTTGAGAATCAATGTGATCACAAGGTCAAAACCATAAGATGTGATCAAGGAACTGAATTCAAGAACCAAATCCTTGATGCATTTTGTGATGAAAAAGGTATTACAAGACAATATAGTGCTCCCAGGACTCCTCAGCAAAATGGAGTTGCTGAAAGGAGAAACAGGACACTTATTGAAGCTGCAAGAACTATGTTGTCTGACTCTAAACTGCCTATCACCTTCTGGGCAGAGCAGTTAATACTGCTTGCTATGTGCAAAACAGAGTTTTAGTAGTTAAGACACATGGTAAGACTCCTTATGAACTTTGGCACAAGAGGAAACCTTTCATTGGTTTTCTCAGGTCATTTGGATGTCCCTGCACCATCTTGAATACCAAAGATCAAATTGCCAAGTTTGCTGAGAAAATCAGATGATGGACATTTCATTGGATACTCTTCTCAAGCTAAAGCTTATAGAGTATACAATCTCAGAACTAGAATTGTTGAGGAGTCAGCCAATGTGACTTTCAATGAGCACACTCCCTGTGTGGCTGGTTCTGGTCCGGATTGGCTGTTTGATCTTGATTTAGTTACCAACTGTTTTAACAAATCTTGTGAGCATGTTTCAGGATCTGCAGAAAATCTAAATACAGGTGATCCTGATCCAAGATTTGAGCTAGGAAGATCTTCAACTCATACATCTTCAGCTCCAGTTGGAACTACTTCAGCAAATGAGGTTTCTATCAGCACAACAATGACCAATTCACTGATACATCTGGCATGCCTTCAAATTCCAGCTCAGAGGCCTCTCAACCATACCGATACCTCTCACTTGTAGAAGACAACAATGGTGATGGTGATAGTGATCAGGAATTTCTTGATGCTAATAACCACACCATAGATGACAACATCAATGATGTCTCACACTCATTGGATCAAGTTAATCTTGATAAGTGTGATAATGTGGAGGGTGAATCTTCAGACCAGATTTAAATTTCTCAAATTTAGATCTTTCCCAGCAACTTGCTGTGATCCCTCAGCTAAGGATCCACAGTCTCACCCCACCACAAACATCATTGGAGATGTTGTCACAGGGGTAAGAACAAGAGGACAAACCCATGAAGCAAATGTTTGTCTTCACTCTTGTTTCTTATCTCAGATAGAGCCCAAGAAAGTTGATGAAGCTCTAAAGGATGGAAGTTGGGTTGAAGCTATGCAACAAGAGCTGCTTCAATTCAAAAGGCAGAAAGTTTGGAACCTTTGTCCTCTTCCTCATGGGAAGACTACCATTGGAACCAAATGGGTTTTTAGAAACAAGAAGGATGATAGGGAATCATCATCAAGAACAAGGCAAGACTAGTTGTTCAAGGATACACACAAGAAGAAGGGATTGACTACACTGATGTCTTTGCTCCTGTAGCAAGACTAAGAACTGCTTTAGGATATTCCTGGCATTTGCTGCATCCAAGAACTTCAAGGTCTACCAACTTGATGTAAAGTGTGCTTTCTTATATGGAGTGATTGATGAGGAGGTTTATGTCAAACAGCCACCTGGTTTTGTAGACCCTGATCATCCTGATTATGTCTGCAAGCTTGACAAAGCTCTTTATGGGCTGCATCAGGCACCCAGAAAGTGGTATGAGACACTATCTAAGTATCTCTGCAAGCATGGATACAGAAGAGGTACTATAGATGGAACCCTCTTCATCAAGGACAGGGAAATGACTTATTGCTGGTTCAAGTATATGTTGATGACATCATCTTTGGTTCAACTAATCCAAAGCTCTGCAAAGACTTTGAGAAGCTGATGAAGGACAGATTTGAGATGAGTTCAATGGGAGAACTCAACTTCTTTCTGGGAATTCAAGTGAAGCAAGTTGAAGATGGCATCTTCATAAGTCAGTCAAAGTATGTTCAAGACATACTAAAGAGGTTCAATATGACTGATTGTAAGATTGCTAAGACACCCATAGCCAGAAACCACTCCCTTGGTCCAGATCTTGAGGGGGAGTGTGTAGATGAACACTTATACAGGGCTATGATTGGGTCTCTTATGTATCTTACAGCTAGCAGGCCTGATATCATGTTTGCTACATGTATTTGTGCAAGATATCAAGCCAACCCTAAGATGTCTCACTTAATCACTGTGAAAAGGATTTTAAGATACCTCAAAGGTGCTTCAACACTTGGTCTATGGTATCCAAAGAATCCAAATTTCAATCTGTATGCCTATACAGACAGTGATTATGGTGGTTGCAATATGACTGCAAAGTCTACATCTGGGGGATGTCAATTCCTTGGTGGAAGGGTGGTCTCATGGCAATGCAAGAAACAATCCTGTGTGTCTGCATCAACTGCTGAGGCTGAATACATTGCTGCTGCAAGCTGCTGTGCTCAAGTGCTTTGGATTCAAAATCAGATGCTGGACTATGGATTTAACTTCAAGGAGACTCCTATCCACATAGACAACAACAGTGCTATCTCTATCACTGAGAACCCTGTGCAGCACTCAAGGACCAAACACATCAACATCAGGTATCATTTAATAAGAGATAACTATGAAAAAGGATTAATCAAACTAGTCAAAGTTCATACAGATGAACAATATGCTGATCTGTTCACCAAGCTTTTGATGAACAGAGATTTAAGTATCTGATATCAGCTATTGGGATGATTAACTTTGAGTAGACTTTTTATTAAAACTAATTCTAATTATTTCTTCTTAAAATATGTGTGTCCTAAGTTGTCTAGTTCATCACTTTCATAAGCTCATGTTTTCTTTGGATGTAAAATTCTTTTTGAAGACTTTCCTTAGATTCTTGAAAGTTTCAGATACTTCGGAAGATAAAGATTTTATCTTCGGAAGAAAAACATGTCTTCAAAATAAATAACTGTCTAAGAGATTTTACCTTCGGAAGAAGTAAAGTTCATCTTCCGAAGCTTAAAATCTTATCTCAGACACTTATCTATTTTCAAGAACCTTTTCCTTCCGAAGCAAAATTAACCTTCGGAAGCTTTGTGTATTTTCATACAAAGCATTCAAAGGTTTATTTCTCTTCCGAAGCATAAATTATCAAGACTCTCAGGAAAATCTTCCGAAGCCATTTTAGCTTCGGAAGCTTTTTAAAACAAAACTTCCGAAGACAAATAAACTTCGGAAGCTTTTCGAATTCCAAGAAAACTACTTTTTGAGCAAAAGTAAACTACTTTTTCAGAGGTGGGACCGACTTTCGGATTTCAAAGTTTATCCTCTTTCATTAACTTTGGTTCAAATCCCTTTTCATATAAATACCCAACGGTTCCCCCTCTTTCCCCCTATCTCCTCAATCTACTACTGTTTCTCTAACCTAATTCTCTAAACCGCCTTTGCTTTCTACCTTTCTTCACCCTTAAGCTTCTAAAATGGCCAATCTTAACCGCAGAAACAACCCTGATTTCTCCATGCAACTACACAGGCAACATAATCAAGTTGCTCTGTTAAGCTCTGAGAAAGATGCAAGTTTCTCAGAGATTTGTCAATTCTTGACTCTATCTAACTACTTTACCTCCCTCCCTGACCATTGATCCTCCTCTATGAGGATCAGTTGCTTGAATTCTGGAAGACCTGCCAAGAGGTCATTATGGATGGGGAGAAGGCACTGTCTGCCACAGTGCAGGGAAGGACAGTCTTCATCACTCCGGCCATCATTACCAACATCTACAGCTGGATGATGAAGAAGGTGAGGTGTCCTTTCCAAAAGAAGCTGTAAATCATTCTTTTGAGCAGATGGGCTATGAAGGAGATTTCTCTGGCTTCCATGTTAACTTTCTTTTTCTGTGAAGCCTTTCTTGTCCCTAGTCTCATCCCAATGGAAATTCCTGCTCCATGTGGTTATCCACAGCTTGTCAAACAAGCATGGTGGATGGGACCAGATTCCTGAGGATCTCTCCTTCATTGTTCATGGAATGGTTCAAGGGGTCAAGTTCAGGTATTCACAATTTGTATATACTAATTTACTTGCAAACTTAGACTCCTTAGAGTATTACATGTTTCCTAGATATGTTCAACACATTCTCAACTGTGAACTGGGCTCACAGTTGAGGGAAACAGTAATATTCTTAATTGGGATTGGGACAGATGAAGCCCGGCATCTTTAAAATAATGAAGAAGCCAACTGTAGGCTTCTCTGGGGTAGAAACAGCCCTAGTCCCAAAAATGTTAGAGCTCATTGCTCAAGGTGACAACCTAGCAACACAAGCTAGTGTTGAACCCACACCTCTTTTGTCCCTACCACTAAAAAGACCAGAAATCACCCTCACCTACCAAAGAAAATCCAAACGAACCCCTGCTCAGACTATTGAGTCTGTGCAGGCCCCCAAATACTCAACCTTACAGGAAGAGTGGACACTAGAGCTCCCACTTCTCCTGAGGAGCAAACCACTCCCATTACTTCACCTATCAGGGCTGAGGTTCCTCAAGCTCACCCTGATGAGCTCAATAGCCCAACAACCTTAAGCCTTCACTCTGAGTCTCAACACTCAAGTGGACAACCTTCAGGGGACAGCTACCATCCCCAGCCTTTGGATCTCAACCAACCAATTCCCAACCTATCCTTTTACACTGATGAAGACTTAGGATTCAGTGAGTACCATGAGTCTCTCTTCTCCTCTCCTACTCAAAGAGAGATGAGTACCTCTGACTCTCCTCAGTCTATCCCCCATCAGTCACCTGTTACTGAGGTGGACACTTCTGAACCTGTTCAGGATGTCCATATGGAAGAGGCTCTCACTTTTGAAAGTGATTACATTATTAAGACCTCAACCATGGCAACTCAGCCCATTGGCATCTCAACTGAGGCTGCCAGTGAGCAGAGGAAACCAGCAGCCAAGAAACTCAAGCTGGTGGTGAGAGAGAGGACTTTGGTCCAATCATCTCATCCCCCAATGAATCTTCTGATGAAGATGAGGGGAATTTGAGGCTAAAGGTGCAAAACTGTCAAAAACATGCACCTATTTAGTCTCTAAGGTTAGTCACTTGGAATCTCAAGTGACTACCTTACAAAACAGGGTCAATGATCAGCAACTACAGATTTCATATCTGCAGGAAAAACTAGCTGGGAGACCTTTAAGAAGAGCTCAACCAGGAACACAAGAACCTGTGGAAGTGATTGACTTATCCTCCAGCTCACCTATGCAAGTGGGTGATGCTACCAAAAAGGGGAGAAAGTTGTAACAACCACAGAACCTGGGAGTTCTTCAGAGAGAATGGACATAGAGGACTCACCCATCCTCACTTGCTGTTGTGCATTCTCAGCAACTTCCTCAAGTTCACATTAATGTGGACTCTATAGACTCTCTCATCAGGAGTCTATTTGAGGAAGGCATACCAAGGGCTGTCTTATCTCCACCTCTGGGAACTAACAATCAAATCATAAGGTGGAGGTATGATGATGACAGAAGAGCCCTCATACTTCAAAGAGTTCAAGGCCAACAAGAAGTGTTTCAATTCCAAAGCCTGAGCTTCTATGAAAGACTGGATTTAGTCAACCTACCACTTGTCAACCAAGCAATTCAAGACAAGCTGATAGGTTGGCTCAAAGAATCCAAGACAGGATCATGGCAGAGTTCTCTCTAAGAAGGAGACTTAGGGAATCAGGTAATGTCATCGGTCAACTGGATGTTGAGGTGGACCCTAAGATTAGTTTCATAGGGAAACCTTGACTGAAGGCCCAGTGACAGAACCTGAGACCCCTGTCTCATCATCAACAACTGCTGCTGAGGTCCAAACTCCAACAGAGACACCTGCTGGTGAAGGTGTTTCTCAGCCTCTCTCTGGCCAGAGCATGGAAGCTACTCCAAGCAATGAAGGCCAAGCCTCAATCCTCCCTGAGTCACAAAGGTCTGTTGGTGACAAAGGGAAAAGGATAATGACTCCTGAGGAAATTGAGGAGGAAGAGAGAGAGAGGAAAAGGAGACTAAGGGGAGAAAGTTCCACTGGGTCATCTAGCTTCATGCAAGCTGCAATCAGGGCTGCCCCCAGACCAAATACTCAGGATGATGATTAAGGGCAGTCAGGATAACTTACTTACAGACCAGGAACTATGATATTGATCATATCATCTCCCTCCCCTTAGAAGAACTGAATGAACTGGCTGACAGAGAAGTGTCAAGAGAATTGAAGGAGAAAGAGGATGCAATGATACTTCTCCAACTCAAAGAGGAGAAGAGACAGAAAAGACTATACAAGCATGCTCCTACTCTCTCACCTCACCAGTTCAAGAAAGTCCTGCACAAGAAGATGTGGCTCCACAAGAACCTCAGGTAGATAAAGAGGAAGATAGGATCAAAATGATCAACTACCTGAGTGCCACAGGCTTCTATCAGGCAGATGCACTTCTCCCTTTATCCTATGACTTCATTGAGTTTGAGTATTTAAAGCAACTTGAACTTGAGTTAGTCAAGGAAAGAAAGACAACCAAAAGGAAACTAAGGGAAGAAGCTGCAAAGTCAAGAGCCACCATTCAAAAGAATGCAAAGAAGTCTGCTGACAGACAAAGAATGGTGAGCTTCTTGAAGCTGTATGGATTCTCCGGAAGGAGACTTGGCCCCATGGCTCTATCCACTATGGATGAGCATATTAGGGTGATCAAGCAGAAGATTAAGAGTGGAGAACTTATTGACTTGCACTCTCTTCCAAGTCAAGTCCCACCTGAAGTGGAGGTCAAGTTTGAGCACCAGAGACACCTCAACCAGCACCTCCAGCTGAGCCCCAGCAAGCTTCATCTTCTGATCCTAGGCAGGGTCAAACTCCCTCTCCTTCTGAACCTGTGAGGGAGGAACACCCAACTGAGAAAGACACTGATGATCAACATGGTGCTGCAGACCAGTCTTCTCAGTTAAAGACAACCAAGAGAAGAAGAGGATGGCTTCTAAACCAAAGACAAAGAAGAAGAAGCCAAAGTCATCTACCTCTGCACCCCAGGCTGAATCAGATCAACCTGAGGAAGTGCATGATGAGGCAGCCCAATCAACTCCTATTCAAGTGGCTCCTCTAACTAGTGAGACACCCATCTTATCCTGGACATACTCTACCAATCCAGAGAGATGGACTGTTATAAGAGATCAAGGTGTTGAGAATGTCTACTCATGGCAAGACATAATCAACTTACCTCTGCATGATCTCTTTGAGATGAGAAGATACTATGAAAGTCTTGATGATCCTGACCATCTCATGAAGAAAGGAATGGTCCTGATTGTACTGAAGACTACCAACATTTGAAGATCTTCTAAGTGTTTTGGTAGCATCAGCCTAGGGGGAGTTTGGTAAGGATTCCTGAAGTCTGATGCAACCCAAAACAGCTTAAGTGTCTCAGCAAACATGCACTAAGTACTGAAGTGAAGAATGCTTCGGAAGTTTTACACAAAGCATTAGAAAATACTCTAAGTGTAAAATCTTCCGAAGCCAAGACCAATATCTTCCGAAGCCAAACATGAAGTCTTCCGAAGCTTCAGAGACAAAGTCTTCCGAAGCCTCATCCTATGAAGACAGATTTCTTCCGAAGACTTTTAGTACACATGCTTTATCTGATGTACTGTTCCATAAAGCACCTTTTCCGCTGCATCTCTGTAAAGTCACCAACTTACATGAGTTGGTGAAAAGGGTCATGCTTTTGGTAACTGTACATTGAGGTCTTGAGTCTGTAACTTTCCACTTTATGTACTTTATCCTTTTTGTATTGTAAAAGGATGTGAGCTATGGCATGTCATAGTCACAAGGTCAAAAGGCAGATATGCCTTTTGATCCTACAATTGATTTTGTTAGTGTCTAGTCAATTGTATCCAGCTGGCCTTCAAAGTATGGCCGGCTGTAGGTTGTAGTATAAGTATTTCAAGTTCTTGTATCTTTTCTGAATGCTTTTGTAACACTTGTAAGAGAACTTGAGAAAGCAATATACTGCCTCCTTGAAACCCAACTCTCTTGTTCTGTCTCTTTACTTACTTGTGTTCTTAGCTTCACCTTGGTTACCCAGTTCACTGTTTGATTAGAGATTAGTTATTCTCCTCATTGTGTGGTTGTGTTGTAATTGTAGTTAAGCCCTTAAACGGTCCTGCACATGAAAAGTATATAATTTACAAGATAGAAATATAATTCTATAAGGTTCATGCATACTATAGCCTAGGTCACCATTTCTAATAACCTAGATCCCTAGTTATGGGCTCTGATACCAATCTGTCACACCCCAACCTTGACGGCGGAAACGTCGAGGAGTGAGAGTTAAGATCGTTCACAGCCACTAACGCTATTAATAATCCAAATATAATTTAAACATAAGTTTCAATTGTAACGTTACAACATATGTCTCAAAGAAATTAAAAGCATAACATAGAATGTAACAATCATCATTCTTATTTCATTTATTTATCTAGGTCCATTCCTAGATGTGCAAGCTTCAAAGTGTAGAACGCATACTTGGGATATTCCTGAAACATGTTAAAAATAAAAGGTCAACATAAAAATGTTGGTGAGCATTCCATAGTTTGCAATACATAAGTATATAAAAGATGGCAATTCAAGTCATAAGTTAGTGAATAAAGTGATTAGGGATGTTATGAACAATTCAACAATCAAACCTCGACAATGTTTTACAAGTCTCAAACGTTTAAAAGTATATACGATCAGCTAAGTGTGCTTGGATCAACCAAAGCAGGCTTGTCTTACCCATAGATCTATGACTTCGCTGGGCTAGCAATAGTTAATGATTGCACATATAACGCCATAACATGGTAACCACGAAAGTTCAACTAACCACGACTTAACAAGATAAATTGCCATAGGTTTACAAGTCTCAAATAAGTTTACAAGTGCAATAGTATAAGTTAACATGTTTCACCCCAAAGTGTGAAAATAAGCAAAAAGGGGTATGGAAATACTCACATTGTTCAAATAAGTAAAGAATGACGATTAATAAGAGATATGATAAGCAACGCTCCAACGTAGTCTTTCACAAGTTACCTAAATATATATTTTACAAGTTTAAGTTTAAATAATAAGATTAACGTTTTAATGCGAACTAGGGTTTCAGTTGGGATTTGGGGGTTTTAATAATTACATTTAATAAAAATATAATTATACAATCGTTTATGTTTTGGTTTAAGAAAATATAAAATATTTAAAACCAATTATAATATTGAATGATTCAATGATTTAATTTATTAATTTAATAAAGAGTAAATACGAAGTATGAAAAGAAATAATTAATTTAATAATTAATTATTTAAAATTTGATAAAGATAATTGATTACATAATTAAATGACTTGTAGGTTAACTTATAATTATTTAAATCATTTTATAATGTTTCTAACCTTTAAATGATTTTTTTATAAAAGTATTACAATATCCATAACCTTATAATAAAAATGAAGAATAATAAGAAATTATATTGTTTATTAGTTTTAAAAGTTTAAATAAAAGTTAAGGAATAAATTTAGTAACTATTTATGACATAACATAGTTAATTAAAACATTGCATAATATAACATATTTAAATTATCATTTGTTTAGTTAATTATTTAAATTATCATTGAATAAGTAATTATTTGAATAATCATTGAATAAGTAATATTTCTTATAACTTTTTATTCTTTAAAAACAACTAAATTTAAAAATTATAAAATCTTTAAGAAATTAATAATTTTCAGAAATATTAACAAAGTAATTATAATTCTACTAAACAATATACTAAAATCTTATGCAATTTAAAAAAAAAACTAAAAGAACAAATATCTAAAAAAAATGAGGGTCCCCGGGGTCGAACCCGGGTCCCTTTTGAGTGTAAGTGATGCTGTAACCGGTTGGGCAGAAGCCCATATCTGATTAAAACTCTCAAATAAATTAATTTATTCCTAAACTACATAAATCCCCCAAATCCAAGAACCCTAGATTTGATTGACTCCAAATTGATCCATAAAACGATGTTGTTAACGGAATTAACCATGGGGCTTTCAATCCCAAAGTGAATTCGAGTATAATGTAGTGTCTAATTACCTGGATTGGTTTAGATTCGGTAATATGAAGAACAATGAACATCGCGACTACATGGATGTTGATTCAGGGTGCAAACGTTGATGTTAATCAAATTAACTTTGCAGGAAGCTTCGAATGATGTTGATAAGTGAAAGCCCTCTTCCAATTTGGGTTAATAAAGCTTCAAACATCGATCCCCGTTGAGTTGCAGGTTACGAATGGTGATGGTGATCGACGGTGGTGTGTGGGTCTGTTTAAATCGAAATTGGTGTTACATGGAGTTCAAATGGATCGATTCTAATGTTTTCCACTGATTATCTAGTCTCGATTACGGCTGTTACATGTCGAACGATTAATGTATTGAAAGTGTGATTCGGTTTCGATTAGGCTTTGATTAACGGGAGTTTTAATCCAAATTAATGTGTGTAATTGATTCGAAACTAATGCGTAAGGTTAGAGCGCGGTTTAATTGCATTTTAAACGAGCGTTTTGGATGGTTTGGGGGTCGCCGGAGATGGTGGCCGGAGACGGCCGGGTAATCGGGATTGGGGGCGGCGGTTTGGGTTAGTTTTCAAGATTGACACAAATGGTCCCTGAGGTTTCCAAGGGTTACCGTTTGAGTTTTAAAGTTTTGATTTAGTTGTAAACAATTTACACTTTAAACCCTGAAGTTTAAAATGGTATTATTTTATGCTAAAACTAGTTAAATACAAGTTTTAAAATAAAAGAACTTATATTATTTTATTTATTTCAAAGGTTAACACTTATTATGATTATTATTATTAATCTTGTTGTTATTATTATTATTGTTATTAATATTATTATCACTAATATTATTATTTTTGTCATTATTATAATAATATTAATAGTGATTATTTTATTCAAGATTATCACCACTTTAAATTTTATAATAATAAGCAAACATTATATCACTTATAATGTTATTATTATTATATTAATTTATTAATCACCAAATTAATTATTAAATATAACAACCCCAAAGCTTCAAAATGGCATAAAAGACCCCTTGTAAGATTTAACAAAGATAACTTCTAAGTTAATAAAATTACGAGATGTCACAACTTCAGCCACAACAGCCTACTAGGTATATCAGAAGGTCTGAGGTTGATGCCATTACTGGCAAGCCCAAGATAGTGTTGAAGTGGAGTCCTCCACGCACAATGTCAAGAATCCCACTCAGGGAAATGCCACAGGACTTCACTCCACACTTTAAGTGGTGGTACTATGATTGGAGAACAGCAGAAGCGGTCATAGTCCTAAGCAAAGAGGGCCAAATGGATACGATCAGGGTATTCGACCCGATGTGGCTTACTAACTTGTCAGCAAATGATGTCTATACGCTATACAAGTGGCCACTGTTCTATGACACACAAGATATTGTACAAGCCCTCCAGTTCCAGAACGTTATACGACTCTGCTTCGCGTTTGAGATTCACGCGGGAGTCACAAAAGAGGAGAAGTACAAAAATACAAGGAGGTTATGCAGAAAACAAGAGATTAAAGAGATCTAGGTCCAAGGGGGAGTTTGTTGATGCATGTATGTCCCTAGATCATGATACGAAATGTAATAGATCTTGTTTGTCTGATTATGATGTAATTTGTAATGATTAATGAAATGATATTGATTGTTTGTGATTTGTAATGTCTATATATTTCATTAATGAGTCGATACTGAATTGGTTGATTAGGTTTGTGATTGTTTTAATGGTTACACATCAAGTTATATTAATTGAAACATTCAAACTTAACTTAATGAAGTTCTCATGCGAATGGCCCATGCGAATGGACCACACGCATGAATAACTTCATACGATTGACTCAGTCGCACGACTGAACCAGGAGACTGGATCAGTCGTATAATTGACGCATAAGATTGGCTCAGTCGCACGACTGAACACTCAGTCGTGCGGATGAATCAACCGCATGGTTCAATCGCACGACTGAACCATACTTATGGTTCAATCGCACGACTGAACCATACTTATGGTTCAGTCGCACGAATGAACAACACTAACCTATAAATAGACCCAATTCGTGGAAAACGTAAGCATTCATACCATTACGACTCCAGACGTACCCTAGCTGTCCAGAAGCCTCCCAAATCGTTCTCCAAGTTCACAGAACACATTAGATCGATTCCCAATCGACTTTTAACGTTAGATTCAATTCTTGATTGATTCTTCGTGTGTTCTCACTGATTGGATCGCCAATCAAATAGGATTCCGCACTATTTGATCTGGTTTACACGCTAATCACTAGGTATTTCGTTCAAATACCAGGTCCTAACAATATATATACATATATATACATACGTGTATATATATATATTCTATATATAATATATATATATTATATATATATATATATATATATATATATATATATACGTATATATATATACACATACGTATATATATATATATATATACGTATGTATATATATATATACGTTCTATATATATATAGATATATATATTATATATATATCTATATCTATCTATATATATATTATCCATACATACGTATATATATATATATACGTATATCTATATATATACATATATATATATATATACATACGTATATATATACATATATATATATATACATACGTATATATATACGTATACATACGTATATATATATATATATATATATATATATCTATATATATATATACGTGTGTACGTATATATATATATGTATATATATAGATATATATACGTATGTATTATATATATACGTATGTATACGTATATATATATGTATATATATATATACGTATGTATATATATATATGTATACGTATAAATATATATATATATATATATATCTATATATATCTATATATATAACGTTATATATATCTATATATATACGTAACATATTATATAGATATATATTATCTATATAAGATATATATCCTATAATATCTCCCTATGTATCTCTCCCTCTATACATATATATATATATATCCATATATCTATATATATATCTATATATATTATATACATATGTATATCTATATATCTCCAATCTATATATCTATCTATATCTCCTATATCTATCTATCTACTATCTATCTCTCTCTCCCTCCGTCATCTCTCTATCTCTATCTATATAGATCTATACATCCGTATCTATCTCTTACTCCGTTATCTCTCTCTCTATACGTCTCTATCCCTATCCCTCCGTCTATATCTCTATATATCTTATATATATCTAATATATATATATCATATATCTATCCTATCTATATACATATAGATACGTATATATACATACTACATACATATAATATACATATAGATACGTATATATATACATATACATACATATATATATACATATAGATACGTATATATATACATATACATACGTATATATATACATATACATACGTATATATATACATATACATACGTATATATATACATATACATACGTATATATATATATACATATTATATCTATATATATATATATATATATATATATATATATATATATATGTATGTATATGTATATATATATATACGTATATATACATATACATACGTATATATATACATATATATATATATACATATATAACGTATATATATACATACATATACGTATATATATATTATATACGTATATATACCATACATACGTATATATATATACTATATCATATATATCTATATAGATATAGATATATATATATATCTACGTCTCTCTCATATCTATCTATCTCTATCTCTATCTCTCTCTCTCCGTCTACTCTCTCTCTATCTCTCATCTCTATCTATATATAGATCTATTATCTCTATATCTCTCTCTTCTCTATTCCGTATATATCCATATCTCTCTCTCTATCCGATATATATCTCTTCCGTCTATATATATATCCTATATATACGTATGTATATGTATATCTCCGTATATCTCTATATATATATATCTATCTTATCTATCTATCTATATATTATCTCTATATCTATATCTCTATATTTATATCCATGTTATATATATATACGTCTGTATATGTATATATATACGTATGTATATCTACGTCTGTATATATCTCTCTATCTCTCTATATCTATATCTATCTATCTATCTCTATATCTATCTCTATATATATATTCTCTATATATATAGTATGTTTACCCCGTGGAAACTCACCAACTTTCAAAGTGACTTTATTTTAACTTACTTCAGGAAACGCGCATGTTTGAAGTCATCTTTGAAGCTTGCAATAATACTAGGATTGGGCCTAGTTAAAAGAATAAAGTGCTTAAATTATGTTTTGTTATGTTTTGAACTATTTCATGATTGAGAAAAGGGTTGTATTTTCATTTGAAACTTATAATAATAATATTTTCATTTAAAGATAGCGTTATGTGGTTGTGAACAATCTTAACCCTCACATCTCAACGATTCCGCCGTAAAGGTTGGGGTGTGACAATTTTGGTATAATCCAAGTTGTTGGGTGTGTTTTTATTTATGTTTTCATGTTATGACCATCTTCATTAAACTTTTTTTTAGATGAGATGATTTGGTAAAATTTTTGTGTTTGTTTTAAAATAAGATGATTTTATTTCTTACAGCACTTCATACAATATTTCATTTTTGTCTTTGTGTTTCCATCATGCTTTTGATTCTTTCGCAAGACTTAAAATTGACATATTGTATTTGTTTTTGCAGGTCATGGCCAACGATGATGTTCACCCATTCCTTCGTTTTGAAAGCGGCAGTAGGGCCGCGAAGAAACTTCTCACCCTTCAACACAAGGAACTAATAGCGGCTCACACTATCGATTGGAATGCATTTGATGCATTGAGTGAAACCAATCGTGTTAATGCATTTCTCTCCCGTCCTTGGAAACGGTTGTTTGATATTAAACATCATCAATATCGTGTGCTTGTGTTAGAATTTTGTTCGACTTATCAGTTTGATCGTAAGACCAACAATCTCAAGGACGCAAGTAGCATTCAATTCCAACTTGGTGGTCGAAAACATAAAATGTCTGTGGCAGATCTTGGGGTGATGATGGGTATTTACACCCGTAATGAGACTAATCGGAACATCTTCAAACATGGTTTAAAGTCAACTTCAAATGATACCCTCGTCGCATTATGGGATGAGATCGGGTCGGGAGAATACAATTCTACATCGAGCAAAAGCACCCAAATGAGAGACCCCCTTCATCGCTACTTTCATCGAGCACTTTCGGGCTCTATTTCTGGGCGAGGTGCAAGCACGGGTGTTGTCACTGAAAATGACCTGTTTTTTCTATATTGTCTTCTCCGGAAGCAACCATGTAACTTGGCATACGCACTTGCCATGTTTTTCTCAAAATGTTCTGGTAGAAAGCATAGTTGTCCAATTTGTGGAGGAGCGTTTATCACTCAACTTGCTTCATCTCTTCATCTGCTAGAGGCCGATAACCTCATCGGAATTTCTTCTTCTCACCAAACGAAGCTCATTCATAAATCAATGCTGATCAACATGAGACTCGCTGCATATGAGTCAGCAGATGGATGGTATTGGTTAGACTCTGAGGAGAAAAGATGGTTTCCCCCAAATAGGGAGATAGGTACATCGACTTGCATTGATAATGCAGAGGTTCACCCGATAGCACTTATTGATGGCGAGGGAGCCGCAACACCATCTCCTCCACTGCTTGTTGATAATTCTTCTGATTTAGCTCACATTCGTGCCGGGGTGCATTGGATAATGCAGGTCATCACGCAGTGGGCTGCTGAAAATGAGTTTGATCTTCCTCCCCCTCCTTTTCCTATACCGACTCCCCGCCTTGCACCACCCGAGCAAACAGAGCAGCAGCGTGGTCCATCAGATGATGCCGATGTGATGGAGGACTAGTCTGACGACCTCCATCTTCGTTTGTGATTACTTTTGTGTTTGAGTTGTACTTTTTGGTATTCTGGTTGTACAAACTTAAAACATATATGTGTTGTTATTTTATTATGGTTGTTTACTTTATTTACTTTTTTTTGTATTAATTTTTCTTTGTCTTTCTAAACTTATTGTTTTGTTCTTGAAGTGGTGTTAATGCTAGTTTTCGTGGAATCTTGAGGGTGCTGATTTGCTTAGCGGATGTTTGAGACTTTGTTAGGCCTGTTTTCATGGATTTCTTCAGGGGAGTCTTCTGTTTCACCGTCTTTCTCCCCCCCTCCTCATTTATTTCTTGCATTACATGTTCATACATTGATACATTGAGGGCAATGTATGTTTCAAGTGTGGGGATGTTTGGGTTTTTGTGAACTTTTGCAAGTCTTTTATATATATCTCATTGTACCTCAAAACAATCCTATTTTTGACAAAAAATTTCAAAAATTTGAATAAATTGCATCCATTTATATTTATTTTAGATCTTAAAACATGATTGAATTGTTAACATCACAGAATTAAGAGAAACCAAGTGGATTATGATAAAATGTTTCGGATATTAGTGAGCATTACAAGTTGAAAATATGATGATTATGCATGGGTTTGAACCTTACATTTATCCCTTCATTTCCGTAAGCTTTTGTTCCTTTATCACATTAGATCATATGATTTAGTGTTTACTTACATTTTTGTTGATGTTTGAGTGTGCCAGATGTGCATTCACGTGAGAACTTGCCTAGGATATGCATTTCAAGACCATAAACTGAGTATTTGCATGAAAATGACAGAGGCATTAGGAACACCCACCTTATAAGCCAAATTTCTTTTCTTTCACCTCACTTAATTGTCACCATTAGTCACCATGTTGAGCCATTTTCCCTTGTTTCTTTGTTATTACCCACATCATTAGCCATTTAACCAAATTAGCCATTTTTAACTTTTAACCCTTGTGATAAAATTTCGAGTATTTTTAGTTGTCTAAATTTTGGCATCGAATGTGTTTAATGTTATTTGTTTTAGTTAGGCGTCCATTGTTCTGTGAAAAGAAAAAAAAGAAAAAGAAAAATATGAAAAAAAGGAAAAGAAAAGAAAAAGAAAAAAAAATGAGAAAAATGTTATATTGTTATATTTTGGTGTTTAGAATAGGAATAAATAAATGTGAGTTATTTGATGCAAAAAAATAAAAAAAGAACAAATTTCATGCAAAGCTCACATTTAGTAGATTTGTATTAGTTTAGTTATATTAAAGCGTATTTACGCATTAGTGTAATGTATCATACTTAGCATCTAGATTTCCGGAAAATTTTATCCGTTTAACCACTTTTACCAAAAATTCCATACCCCTTTCACCCAAGCCCTGTTACAACCCGTTAAAAGTTCTCTTGATTTATGCATTTTCTCATGTTAATTAGTGGAGATTTGACCCCTTTGCAAGCTTATTACTATGTTTGTATCATTGGTTGGCATTGAGTGATTCACTTATACACTTATATATATAAATAACCGAGTGTTGAGTGATTTTGTGAGCGGTTTACACTCATGCATAAAAGAAATTTCGTAGGCATGTAATGCTCATTTGAATATTACTAATATTTTTGAAAAGAGCAAGCTTAAAACACTCGGTTTCTTTTTATTATGGCGCCATGTTTGATAGTCAATTATGAATTTAGATCTTCATTTAACAAATGGTTTGCCTTTCACCATCTTTATGTCAATGGGATTTCTTTTGTTAAATGGTTGCATGAGAGTTTGCTTGAGGACAAGCAAAGTTCAAGTGTGGGGATGTTTGATATGATAATAAATATACATGTTTTCAATATATATTTCTTTGCATTTTAAGTCAATTTTGATACAAAGTTCATAATTTAGACACTTATTTGTGTTTTATTTGAATTTTGTAGTTTTGGATGGCTTGGTGATTTTGTGAAGAAAACCCAAGATTTGAAGAAGTTCAAGAAGAAAAATGCTTCTGATATGACCATATTGAGCTGAATATGGCCATATAAGCTGTCAAACTCTAAATAATTTATTTTTGAAGCTGAATATGGTCATATCGCCCGAATATGGCCATATTCGGGCAGAAAACGGGTTTATAACCCTAGTACACCTCATTTCCAAAGGAACTTTCATTTCTTTCAAAACCCTAGCCTCCCTCAAACCATTAAGTGTCTTTGAGCATTTCTCAAGAGTTTTTGGGAGATTTGAAGGCCAAGATTGAAGATTTCACAAATTCAAGAAGGATTTAACATCATCCACCCCATTTCCACTCAAAATTGGTTTGAATTTCTCTAGATCTACTATGAGTTCTTCCATGTTCTTGAGTTTGGGTGTATCTTTTGTAAGCCTTATGGGCTAAACTCTTATTATCACTTGGATTAGATGAAACTTAGCATGATTTAACAACTTGTACATGATTTTTGGTGTTGTTTATGTTAATGTCATGATGAAACTTGATTATTCTTCAATGATTATGTGTATTTGTTCTAGTTTGATGAAATGTTCAACCTTGTGGGTGTTGTAAGCATGTTATGTTGGAAAACCTCATGTTCTTACAAGATTTATGCATGTGATCGCATCTTTTGTATGTAATTTTGTGACATTTGACTAAGAATAGTGAATGAAGGTTGAGGGTTTAGTAAAATTGGTAAATATGCATCCTTATGCTTATGTTTGAGAAAACCATGGTGTATGTCATGAATCTCTCTTGTCATTGGTTATGAATTGATTTTGTAATCATGGTTTGATGTTCATGAGTTGAAGGATAGTTATAGTTTTGTCTATTTTATGCAAGTTGAGGTGGTTGTCATATGTTTATCGTGTTAACTTTCCAAAAAATTGTGGAATCAGGTAACCCTAACGGGAGTCTAATTCATTTTTAACATGAATATAATTGTATCGTTAGTTCTTTATGGCATAACTTTAGGTGGCTATTGTGTGTTTATCGTTCTAGCTTTCCTAATGATTATATGTCTAGATATCCTTGACGGGGGTTTAGGCTACTTCCATGTTTCATGTGTATAAAAAGTAGTCTCGTCTTGAGTTTGTGCTAGTTGTTAATTCTATGCTAAGTGGAATTAAAGTCCAAGTGGTATTTTTAATTGATTTGTATCTTCATCTTACTTCCTTAGTTTATTAGTTTCATTTTCTAATCGTTTTAGTTAATTATAATACTCACAAATCCAAACTTAATTAATCGGTTAAATAGTGATGATGATTTAGTATTGGGAGCTATTGTTTCATTTTCTTACCTCAAGCTATACCACTATACGATAGGTGCGCTTGCCTATTGTGTGTAGTTAGTCTAAAGGTGATAATCGTTTCTTTAAAATTAAAACAAATTGTGTGAATTTTCATATAAAAATATATATATACTTTACACACATCACATTCATACCTTGAACTAAAGATGTGAGTATTATTTCACATGATCTTGTTCTACATATGGTGAAACCTCTTCACACAAATAATCAAGTGTTTCTGAAGCACTCTTCGGTGTCATTCAATTTTACCCAAAAGGCAGACTGCCAGAACTCCTATGTATCTCACTATGTCGTTATCATATATTAATATATATTGTGTTTAGAAGATGAAAATGCAAAGAAGTTAAAAAGTACCTTGAAATTTTAGGTTGTCATGGAAAATTACAACAATCACGCACGCAATGATCGCCACTGTTGAAGACAACTATAATAAAATGAAATATCTTGAATTTGGTCACCACAGAATGATCCTTCAAACCTTTAAAACACTACCGACACCTAGATACAGAGATGAAAAAAATCCCAAATCAATAGCACATAATATAGAGATATAAAAAAACCCCAAATCAATAACACATAAGAACATGCAGCCCCTAATATATAATTAACAAACCAAAATGAAAACAACACAACAAGAAGAAGCAGGCGACGTCAATCTGTGACACCCAAAAGGCAATCACCGCATCCGAACCAAAACAGATAACCCATCACAATTCGAAATAGAAGCAGAGAACATAGGTAGAGGCAAATTGAGCTCTCCATATCTTAGTGAACAAACAACTCACCAAATGTCAAGAAACGACAGCAAGAGAAGCTTCAAGAAGAGTCATTGTTAAGAGTCATCACCGAAACCCTAGAAACGACCACCACTAAACCACCAACACCACTGGTATCGCCGAGGAGAAAAAAGGAACACCCAAACCCTAGAAACCACCATCGCATGACCACCGCATCACCATCATGGCCAAGTCTCTCTCTCTCTCTCTCTCTATCTTCTCCTCGTCGTTGCCTCTCTCTCCTCGGGTAAGATCGACGAATAAAGAAATCAAATTAGAAGAAAACAAAAAAAGAAAACTCATCGAAAGTGGGATCGTAACCGTGAACAACGGAAGACACAACTTTTCTTCAATTCAAAAGTGGTTTCTTCGACCTAACCCTAGCTTTCTCTTTGCTTTCTCTATCGCGACAATCACCGTCCGTTATCAACGTCGGAAGCCTCGCCATCGTTGCAGTCGAGTGGATTCGTTTGAACGACTTTGTGTTGCCTTAGCCGCTGGAGTAATTTGATCACTCTCTCTGGTAGACGGTGGGTGAGGTCGGAGAAACAAACGGTAGAAAGAGAAAGCCAAAAGTGAGATATGTGAATTACCTAAAATAACCTTGGCCGGTGGTAACTTTTAGACACCAACCAAAGGTTTTAATATATAGTATAATTTTAATATGGGTGAATCATTCTCTACCTTCATTTCATTTAAAAACTTTAAACATCATTAATATCCTTATACATATCACCATAAGTACAATAAGAAATACTTATTTTATTAACTACATTCTTGTAAGGTTTAATGTAAGGCTCATGCACCTAAAACATTCAAAGTCTCTCTTGTATGCATGCACTTAAGTGCAGAGTAGAAATTCTTCGGAAATCTACATGGTTTCCGAAGCCAAAAGTGAAGTCTTCTGAAGCTTCAAATACAAAGTCTTCCGAAGCCAAGAAGTGAAGACTGATTTCTTCCGATGACTATTGAAACATGCTTTATCTGATGTACTTTTCCATAAAGCTGGACCATGTTTGGTTTCGGAAGAGATCAAGACTGGGAGTGCAGGACCGTTGAAGGGATGATCAATACACTTAGTCTCACAATGAGAAGAGTGTTTAGAAGATCAAATAGGGAACCGGGACATAATTTTGATACTATGAACATAAGTAAACAAGAGACAGAAACTTATAAATGTGACATCTCGTAAATTTTAATAACTTAGAAGTTATCTTTGTTAAATCTTACAAGGGGCCTTTTATGTCAATTATGAAATTTTGAGGACTTATTATGCTTAATAATTAGTTGGTGATTAACAAATTAAGATAATATAATAACATTATAAGTGTTATAATGTTTGTTTATTATTATAAAAATTTAAGGTGATAATAACCTTAAATAAATAATAACTATTATTATTATTATAATAATAACACTAATAATAATAATATTAGTGATAATAATATTAATAACAATATTAATCATAATAATAAGATTAATAATAATAGTTATAAAAGCTTAGAAATTAATAATTACTAAGATTAGTTAAAATCTAAGTGTTAATTAAGTTTGGGGGGTTAGTTTTGTAAATTATAAAACCTTAAAATGAACTTTAAGCATAAAATAACAAAAGTAAAAACAACAGGGACCATTTGTGAAACAATCCAAACCCAAACCCCCCACCCCATGTTTCCCTCGATTTTCCGGCCTTGGCTCCGGCCAAATTCCGGCCAAGCGCCGGCGAAGTCTCAAAGCCCCTAAACGGCCCCATTTTGATGCCAAAACGACCAAATCGCTTCGTGGGAATGATTCGAAACTGATGATAAGCATTAAACACATTAAAATCTCGGTTACAAGGACCATTGATCGAATAACCGTCGCCCTTTTCTCGTTTAACCGTTCGAGCATTTACCCATCTTAACAGAGCAATTAAACTAACCTAAACAATTACCTAACAAGTCTTAATCATTTGTAACCCTCAATTGCTCTTGAAACAAACGTAAACATAAGCATCGATTAACCCGTCACCATGAACCTGCAACTCGATCGTGATTCATGTTCGAAGCATCTTAAACCAAAATTGAGTGAGGGCTATTAATCTGCATCACCATCCGAAGCTTCATACGAGTTTAATTTGGTTTTCATACTCGTTTGGCTACAAATTGAGTCAACTCTCAGTCGCGGTTGTTCATCGTCATGTTCGTTCTTAAATCATCATCAATCGGGTAATTAAGATCATCCACACCCTCGATTTGGCATGGGAACAAAAGCCCCATGTCTATTGCTGTAATCATCCACGTTTTGGCTATCAATTTGGATTGAATTGGGATTAGGGTTCTTGAGAAAATGGGGATCTATTGAAACTGGTGTTTATAACTTTTTGAAACCAACAGAACTTGCGGCTGAGGCCTTTGGTTCAATGGTTAAGTGCATGTGCTCTAAACATGAGGTCCCGGGTTCGAACCCGGGGACCCTCATGTATTTTTTTAAAAGGCTTCCAGCCTTAAATTAAATTTTAAGATATTTCTAAAAAATATAAAAATGGATTTTGTAAACTCTAAATATTTCTAAAAGCATCAAAACGTTTTCTATATTGTTTTATAAAAATTTGACAAATAAATATTTCTTTTTTTAAATATATATATATATATATATATATATATATATATATATATATATATATATATATATATATATATATAGATATATAAAAGTTTATACTTGGTTATTTTTATGAAATTAAAATACTTATTGGTTCAAACATTGCTTTTAATTATTATTATATATTATTATTATTATTGAACGTGTTAATCACATTTGGTTATAAAACTTTATTTCAACTTTATATCTATTTTTTTTTTTAAATTATTGTTTCAAATTGTGGTTACTAAATTATATTTAATATATATATATAATATATATTCAAATCATTATAAATGTTATGTTTTCTTTATATATATAACCTCCACAAATGTTGCAAACTTCTTTGAGTTTAATTAATATAATTGGTTATATTTTGATAAACATAATTATAAGACAAACCCCAAATGCTAAATGGAAATCCTAGTCCTCGTCAATTCGTTAATCTTCTTATAATTAAACTTAAATTTTGTAAATATATACTTAGGTACCTTGTGAAGAACCACGTTGGATCGTTGCTTATTATAATTTCTTATTAATCATCATTTTTCTATACTTCTTGCCATGTGAGTATTTCATACCCCTTTTTCTTATTTTCACACTTTGGGGTGAAACATGTTAACTTATATTATTGCACTTGTAAACCTCTTTGAGACTTGTAAACCTATGGCAATTCATCTTGTAAAGTTGTGGTTAGTTGAACTTTTGTGGTTACCATGTTATGGCGTTATATGTACAATCATTAACTATTGCTAGCCCAGCGAAGTCATAGATCTATGGGTAAGACAAGCCTGCTTGGTTGATCCAAGTACACTTAGCTGATCGTATATACTTTTAACGTTTGAGACTTGTAAAACTATTGTCAAGGTTTGATTGTTGCATTGTTCATAACATCCCTAATCACTTTATTCACTAACTTATGACTTGAATTGCCATCTTTTATATACTTATGTATTGAAAACTATGGAATGCTCACCAACATTTTTATGTTGACCTTTTATTTTTAACATGTTTCAGGGATACCCCAAGTATGATTTCTACACTTTGAAGCTTGCACATCTAGGAATGGACCTAGATAGATAAATAAAATATGAATCATTTGTACATTCTATGTTTTGCTTTTATTCTTTATGAGACTTATGTATGTAATGTGACAATTGAAACTTATGTTTAAATTATATTTGAATCATTAATAGCGTTATGTGGCTGTGAACGATCTTAACTCTCACTCCTCGACGTTTCCGCCGTCAAGGTTGGGGTGTGACAATAAACAACAAGTATTTGGTTTTCAAGTGTAGTATATTGCTTCTCAAGTTCTATTACAAGTGTTACAAAGCATAAGAAATAAGTTACAAGGACTTGAGATACTTTATACTACATCCTACAGCCGACCAAACTTGGAAGGCCAACTGGATGCATTTGATCTAGACAACAAAATCAATGTAGAGTCAAAAGGCAAATCTGCCTTTTGACTAGTGACTATGACATGCGATAGCTCACATCCTAATATATTACAAAAATAATAAAAGTACATAAAGTATAAGGTTACAGACTGAAGACCTTAATGTACAGTTGCAAAAAGCATGGACCATTCACCAACTTGTATAAGTTGGTGAGTCTTCAAAGTGGTAGCGGAAAGTTGGTCAGCTTTATGAAAAGTACATCAGATAAAGCATGTTCTTCAAAGTCTTCGGAAGAAATCTGTCTTCACTTCATTGGCTTTGGAAGACTTTGTCTTTGAAGATTCGGAAGACTTCACTTTTGGCTTCGGAAGATATTGGTCTTGGCTTTGGAAGATTTCATACTTAGAATATTTTCTAGTGTGGAGTATGAAACTTCCGAAGCAACTTCTACTTGGTACTGAGTGCATGCATGCAGGAAGCACTTGGGTTGTTTTGGGTGCATCAGCCTTTCATTAATCTTACAAGGAGTTTTTATTCTAAAGAGAATAAATCTTCTGAGACATAATTGCTTTCGGAAGAAAATTGTTCTTCAAAGGCATATAAGTACTTATGAGCAATATTAAGCTTTAGAAGATATTTCAGAATTTCTTCCGAAGGTAAATTCACATAAGTAGTTATTTGGTTTGAAGACATAATGTTCTTCCGAAGTCAACCTGATATCTTCCGAGAAGAAAGATGTTCAAAACTTTCAAAAATCTAAGGAATATGATTAAAAAGATTTACTTCCAAAGTAAACATGGGCTTATGATGGTGATAAAATAGACAAATTAGGACACACAAGTTTTAGAAATAATATTAAGTATATTGCTTCTCAAGTTCTTTTACAAGTGTTACAAAGCAATACAAGGACCTGAGATACTGCATACTACAATCCTACAGCCGGCCATACTTTGAAGGTAAGCTGGAAACACTAATCTAGACAACAAGATAAATGTAAAGTCAAAAGGCAATCTTCCTTTTGACTAGTGACTATGACATGCCATAGCTCACATCCTAATATATTACAAAAAGGATAAAAGTATATAAAGTAGAAAGTTATAGACTCAAGACCTCAATGTATAGTTGCAAAAGCATGGACTTTTTCACCAAATTATGCAAGTTGGTGAGTCTTCAGAGAAAAGCATATTCTTCTTTGTCTTCGGAAGAAATCTGTCTTCACTTCAATGGATTTGGAAGGCTTTGTGTTTGAAGCTTTGGAAGACTTCATCTTTGGCTTCGGAAGATTTGGTCTTTGGCTTCAGAAGATTTTACACTTAGAATATTATATGTGCAGAGTGTAAAACTTCCGAAACAACTTCTACTATGTACAAGGTGCATGCATGCGGGAAGCACTTTGGTTGTTTTGGGTGCATCAACCTTTCTATAAACCTTACATAACTCGTTAGGCAATTCTAGTATCAAATCAAGATATAGAAGACGCTGCTCGATCATACCTTAGACTCCAAAGAACACCATCTAAGGATGCCAAACTTGGACTAACAATGGAATTAACTCACAATCCAATAAGATCAATCAACATTCTAGAATTTTCGACATCCTATCCTCTTCGTCCGCTAAAATTGATGTGTAAAATGAAAGATAAAAAAGTTACCATTACATTACATCCTACATTCTAGAAATTTGAAAGCTAAGTACTACCTAAGAAGCTAATATTACAAGTAGAGAAAAGCACATAATTGAACCGCATCAAAAGAACATAATACTAAGAATATAAACAATAACAGTGAGGAGAACGTGGCCTTGTAAGTTGCAATCAAATGGGATAGGTTGGCATGTAGGGTTCGGATGTCTAAAGGTATTTTCCTAGGATCAATTTGACCAATTTATGCATTGACTCAACCCTTTTTGATGTGTCAAAGTCTCCAATGACCACTAAATTCAAATAAAATCACCTTGACGGGCAAGTCAGCCTCGTAGCGACTAAACCTTCCGGCCACCATCGAGACCTAGGTTTTGAAAAATGGAGGAAGCAGGGTCGAATTGGAGAGGAGATAAATCAGGGTTCACATTAAGATAATTATGTTTCGAATTATGCCCTTCAAAGCTTAAAAGACTAGACCAACAAAAATTAGATTTGATAAAATCAATGACAGAATTTCGTTCATAACGTTTTAAATAAAAAGCTCAGATTGGTCCCCCGCTTCCTATTTTTTAAGTGTTCCCTAATGAACTCACCTTATGTATATATGTGTGTATGTATGTATGTGTGTAGATATATAGTAGGGGATTCAAATGAAAATATGACAAAACCAAAAAACATATAAGGTTTATGACACGTGAAGGGTAAAATCATCCACCTCTATACAAATATTACAAACTAGTTTTCCTCCTCACTTGTCTAAACCTATTTACAAAGAGAAAATCGAAATCTTAAATCAATTTCGAACGGTAAAATGTGAATCAAAATCATACGAGAACAAGTGAATCAAAATCAAAAGAGAACAAGTGAATCATAATGTTAGAAATGATGTTGCTATATATCGTGTCTTATGTATATACCTATGTATCTTGACTAATTATGTTACTGTCATCTTTGCCTATGTAGCAAATTCACCAATATGTGCGGGGGTGTTCATGGTCCGTTTAACAAGACACAAAAAATAGATAGGACATCTTTCTTAATTTATTAAACAAATTAATATAAAAAAATTAAAATTAAACTTATATAATATTTTCTTAATTTAGGTAATTATTTAAGAGGAGAGAAAAGTGGGAAAAATAAACTTAGAAGACCTAAAAATATACCAAGTGTTCCCGTAAGTTTCTTTTTTAGTATTATATATAGATAAATTACTATTTTGGCCCCTGGGGTTAGGGCCATTTAACCCTATCAGCCCAAAAAGGAATCTTTTGACATATCAATCCCTAACGTTTCATTTCTTAACTGTTTGGGCCCCTAACACTAACTCTGTTAACTTTTTTCAGTTAAGTCTAAGGGCATTTTGGTCATTTTCAACTTAAGGAGTGTTTATGTAAATTTTAAACCTTTAGAGTTATTTATGCACATTTTTTAAATTAAATGAATACACCATCACACAACACCACCACCACCACCCACCACCACCCACCATTACCACCACCCACCCACACCACCTAAAATAACCACCCCCCCACCACCTAAAACAACAACCACCACCACCTGAAACAAGTCTCCTAAACAAACAAAGTCGGTGATTGAAATTTTAAACCATCAAACCAAAACAAAACCCTCTTTCACATATAATCAACAACACCCTTTCCAATTGGCATCAATTACACATCGATTTTAACATCAATTTGGAGCTTTTGGTTTGAAGTTTTGTTGTAATTGATGGTGGTTCTTTTCCAACACACCCGCCGGCAAGAAACCGACGACGGCGTTTCGGTCGCGAAGGGGGAAGATTAAAGCAAATTTTTTTAAAGGGATTGCAAAAGCAGTTGCTTCTGCAACCTCAAGAGCTGGTGATTTCTTGTGTCTCATCAAGAAAGATGACGATTCTACCCTCGCGGGCCCGCAACACCGCCCAAGAGTTCCGGTGGTTGACGGCGGAGACGAAAGGGCTCTTTGGTCATTTATATTCCATGGGAATGATCTTGCTGTTGTTGTTTTTATTGGAGTTGATGATTTTACTCACCATTTTTGGTGGGGGTGGTGGTTGTTTTAGGTGGTATGGTGGGTGATGGTAATGGTGGGTGGTGGTGTGTGATGGTTGTATTTATATAATTTAAAAAATATGCATAAATAACTCTAAAGGTTTAAAATTTACATAAACACTCCTTAAGTTGAAAATAGACAAAATGCCCTTAGACTTAATTGAAAAAAGTTAACTGAGTTAGTGTTAGGAGTCCAAACAGTTAAAAAATAAAACGTTAAGGATTGATATGTTAAAAGATTCTTTTTTGAACTGATAGGGTTAACTGACTCTAACCCAAAAGGCCTAAATAGTAATTTACTCTAGATTATAAAGATAGGATATGAATACTCTCACGCAACGGGTGAATGGTGAGGAGAAACTAAAGTATCTATGGATATTTTAAAAAGAGCAGCACTCACAAAATAAAATATAAACGTATGATTAATTTATTTATTATTGTATATATGTTGGTATGTTCACTTCTCGGTGGTGATCGACTTAGATTCCACACAAACCAATCATTTGTTATTCTATTCTGTTTTAATTTTTATTATATTCTATGTTTCACTAGTGTTGAGTGGTGATTGAGTTAGACTCCACAAAACAAAACAAAACAAAACCAGTGACTTGGATCAGGATACTAACATTCATTCAAGTGATAGATATATTTATTGGCCTTGTGTTGGTGTTTTGTGAAGATCACTGAGATCAGATCGGAGTTAGTTTTGGGAGCAATGGCGTCGTTGGAGGAAGGGGAGTTGAATACAGTAATGATAAGAGCGGATGAGAGTGGGTTGTCGTCGTCTTCTTCTTCGAATCCAATAAACGCGGTGTTGTTCGTTGGGATGTCGTTGGTGTTGGGAATCGCTTCCAGGCATTTGCTTAGAGGAACTAGAGTTCCGTACACCGCCGCTCTGCTCGTCATTGGCATCGCCATCGGATCACTAGGTCTCTATCTCTCTCTCGATCGATGATAATACTTCACTCATTACTTGTTATACCACAGTTGCAATGGTTATGTTTAAAGCCCCACTTGCGTATAGTCTAACCGCACAAGAAAATGCCTTTTCACTTTTTGGAACTCATTGTTCCAATAGTGATTTGGGTTTTCTACTTATGTGTTACTTTTATGTTAAAAAGTCCTTTTTCTACAGAATATGGAACTAGCCATGGCTTAGGAAAGGTTGGTGATGGAATTCGGATGTGTAAGTTGAATCAACTTAGTTTACTCTTATGCTTGTGTTAATTTCCTTGAATTAGTTTATTTGATATTATATTTCATGTATGGTTCATGTGCAGGGGCAAATATTGATCCTGATCTTCTGTTAGCTGTTTTTCTTCCTCCTCTTCTTTTTGAGAGTGCATTTTCATTGGATGTGCATCAAATCAAGGTTGATCTCTCTATTCGTACTTCGTTTATGTAACAGTATTTGGCTATATTTGGATTCCAACACACTCCTTGGTTGGATGGTCATGAAGGCTTTACTTTAACTGAAATGCACATGGTTCTTGGAATGATTATCTGTATCCAGTTGATGGGTACACTAACAAGGTTGGGAATATATAATACGATAAGAAGGCCTTGAGATTGACACACACATTTAACATTTACTAGCAATTGTTTCTTGATCAACTATATCCTCCCTGCTTATGCAGGTGAAGAAATTTATGTTATATCTTTTGTTAAGTATCCACATTTCTAAGCATTTACATTGGCTATCTAGACTATCTCTGAAATTATGATCAACAAAACATACAATTTCAAATCATCATCCTTTTCACTTGTTTCTTATGCAATATGTGTTGTCACTAATGTAAGAATATTAATTCAGTAAAGAAAAATCAATATACATGTCTTTGCAGAAATGCATGGCACAAATTCTTCTTCTTGCTGGGCCTGGAGTTCTAATTTCCACATTCTTTATTGGCTCAGCTTTAAAGGTTTGCGTGCGTTTTTTGGTTTCTTTGTTTAGGCTATCAATTTCCATTATGTAAGAGTATCTGGAAGTCTAAAATGCACAACTGCAGCTATTTTTTCCATATAACTGGAGCTGGAGTACCTCGTTACTTCTTGGAGGACTTCTAGGTGCTACTGATCCTGTTGCGGTGGTTGCTTTTTTAAAAGAGCTTGGTGCCAGCAAAAAACTAACTACTATTATTGATGGAGAATCAATGATTAATGATGGGTACCAACTTTTTATTGCTCTTTAAACTTCTTAATGCAAGTCATGCAATTATTTTTATTGGGTCTCATGTAGCAAACTTTCTTTAACAGTTATCTTTAAATTACTGACCATATTCGTCACTAAAGTTGCATATGCATATTCAGGTTGGCAATTGTCCTTTATAATCTTTTCTTCCGAATGGTAACTGGATCAAGCTTCACCTGGGGGACAATAGTCAAGTTCTTAGCAACTGTGTCTCTTGGAGCGTAAGTGTTTTACCATCAATTTTGTAAAATGGAGGTTGGTTATACATGTTTTGATAAATTTATTTACTTGGTCCAGTGTAGGAATGGGCATGGCATTTGGTCTGGGGTCTTACTTGTGGCTTGGTTTTATTTTTGACGATATAGTGATAGAAATTACGTTAACTCTTGCTATGAGCTACCTTGCTTACTTTATGGTATGTAACTTCTTTAACTCAGAATATTAATAATGGTATACACTGCATAATGTTGTTATAAAGTGTATCGAGGGATAAATGTCTCTTTATATAGGGCGAAACTTATTTATATCGATACATTATAAACATCATAGAATAATTGCATAATAAGGATACAGATACACTGCATGGATATAGACATTATCAAATAGAGTATTCTAGAAAACATAGTTGTTTTGGTGCTTTATATTCATTTTATTGAAGCTAATTCTTATTGCTCATGTGCTAGGCTCAAGAAGGTGCTGATATTTCAGGAGTGTTAACAGTCACGACGTTGGGAATGTAAGTTGAATTGTTTTAACAGTCTGCAATTCTTTGGAAGTTGCTTTTCCAAAGGGGATTTAAAATCTATTAACCAAATATAAACTATATTTCAACAGGTTCTATGCTTTAGTTGCTAGAACTGCTTTCAAAGGTGAACGGCAACAAAGCTTGTATCATTTCTGGTATTTTCATACTCTTTTGTATGTTTCTACAAATAGGTTTAGTTATGCATTCTTGATGCCCTAAATGAGCTGGCCATAGGAATGAATTCCAAAATCCAAACATATCGAGGGAGTATAGCAATTATTTCTATACTTCACTAAAGGCAGGGCTAGTAAATAGTGTGCATCAATGTTAACATCCTTTGCTAGAAATATTATTTTACACTTTGCTGCTTGTTAATTTTTTTAATTTCTAATTTTAAATTTTTTTTATTTAGAGGTGCTGCTTGTTAATAAAAGTACAATTTGCACGTATATTAAGACATGTCAACGATGTTGTCACCGTGTGACAATAAACCTTCTCAATGTGGTTTTTTGTTGTCATGCATCATGCAATATTAATTTTTTTCTAAAGAGCCTAGCTACATTATTATTATTGGAGAGTAAGAGGTAGAGGGGGTGCAGGCGAGGGAGGGAGGTTGAAATGATAATTGCGAGGGAGGGAGCCTAGCTACATGTGCATCCAATGGCAACTCCAAAGCATAAGCCATTGAGCTAAATTTTCAGGGCCTAAAAAACGTGGTGAAAACTTCTCATTTAGTTAAAGAAAAAGCAGGAACATCTCGTTCTAATTTACTTGCACGGTATTCGGCGACGCCAACCACCGAATTCCGAACACTAGATCTGCCCCACCAATCGAAGATGGATAGAAGTCTTGTACATTGTTAAGATCAAAAAGCTGCAACGTTACTTCCTTGCAAACTTGATTACAACGGATAATATTTCCTTTACAAAATTGGACCCCAAAAGGCTTCACACATTGGGCGGTTAGCTTCATGTCTTGAACATGAGAATCGGAAATAAAATTATGTGTAGACCCAGTGTTAACTAAAACAAGAACCTCAGTAGAATTAATGGCAACGTGTAGCTTCATGGTGGTGGCATGCGATATTCCTAAAATAGCATGGAGGTTTATCGCGGCCATATCACTGATTGGTTCTTTTTGCTCCTCAGATTCATTAATTGGCTGTATGTCACTTCTTCATCGAGCCTGAACCCATAGAACGCCTTTGTTTTACAGCGACACTCAGGGCCATATTTGTCCCACAACGAAAACACCCTCCCCTCAGAAAGCATGTCTTCTTTTTGGTGTCGGAGATAAGAGAGCCGTTTTCCAGCTGATTCATAGGTTGAGGCAAAACAAAATGGTTGTATTTGTTATCGGTTGAGGTAGCTTTGGTGCTAAAGACCCCTTACTGCACCGAGAAATCCGCAACTTCGTTTCGTACTCCAATGCTAGGCTTATAGCTTTATAAAATCATACATGGTTTGTGGATGAGTACATCTGATTTCAATTCCTCTTTGAGACCATTTAATAACACTCCAAGCAAGCAATGGTCCTAGGCCAACCGTTTCGCAAACTTCTCTCGGTCCTCTTGGATAGTACCCGTTTGCTTGATACTACATAGGCACTCTGTAAGGATTCCTATAAGTCTGATGCAGCCAAAACATCCAAAGTCTCTCTGCAAGCATGCACTAAAGAACTGAAGTAGAAATGTTTCGGAAGCTTTACACCATGCACTAGAAATATTCTAAGTGTAAAATCTTCCGAAGCCAAGACCAATATCTTCCGAAGCCAAAAGTGAAGTCTTCCGAAGCTTCAAAGACAAAGTCTTCCGAAGCCAAAGAGTGAAGACAGGTTTCTTCCGAAGACTTTTAGAGATATGCCTTTATCTGATGTACTTTACCATAAAGCTGGACCACCTTTCCGCTGCAACTCTGTAAAGTCACCAACTTACATGAGTTGGTGAAAGGTCCATGCTTTTGGTAATTGCACATTGAGATCTTATGTCCATGCTTTCTACTTTATGTACTTTTATCCTTTTTGTAATATATAAGGATGTGAGCTATGGCATGTCATAGTCACAAGTCAAAAGGCAGATATGCCTTTTGACTCTACAATTGATTTTGTTTGTGTCTAGTAAATTGTATCCAGCTGGCTTTCAAAGTATAGCCGGCTGTAGGTTGTAGTATAAATATTCCTTGTTCTTGTATCTTTCCATTATGCTTAGTAACACTTGTAATAGAATTTGAGAAAGCAATATACTGCATCCTTGAAACCCAATCTCTTGTGTTCTCTTGTTCTATCTCTTACTTATTACTTGTGTTCTTAGTATCATTCTTGTGGTTAATCCAGTTTACTGTATGATTAAGTTTGGTTAATCTCCTCTTTGTGTTGTGTTGTAAGTGACCACCTTTCACCGGTCCTGCAATTGGTATCAGAGCATTTCAGGCTCTTGATATAAGATCTCACTATCTTAAGATCTCTCACACACACAAATACTAAACTTTTCAAATGGCAGCCATTTCCAAGACTGATATAGAAACTGTAACCATGAACAAGTCCCCACTGATCACTCTTGATGACTTTGATACCTGGTGCATGAGAATGGAAGGTTTCATCAGGTCTCTAGACTCAAGAATGTGGGAGTCTGTTGAAAATGGATCTTTCATATCAAACACTCCTTCTGCTACTGGTGCTGGTATGATCCCCAAAGATATGGCTAACTACTTTGATGAAAATAGAAAGAGAGTAGAGATTGACAGAAAAGCCATGACAGCTTTTCAAACTGCCCTTCCAAACTCTGTGTACAGAGGTTTCAAAAAATGCAAAACAGCTTAACAGCTATGGGATGCACTAAAACTGATGTATGAAGGCTCCTCTGAAGCCAAGGAGAACAAGAAGGATCTCCTGAAGCAGCAGTTTGAAAACTTCACCTTCAAAACAGGTGAAACCATGACTCAGCAATACTTCAGGTATGTTGAGATAGTGGATACCCTTGTGGATGGAGAAGATCCTCTTGAGAATAGAGACATTGTAAGGAAGTTCATGTCCTCACTTCCTAGGCAATGGACACACTATTGTGTGGTGATTAAGAGGATTGAAAATCTCAAAACTCTTACTCTGACAGAGTTATATAGGATTCTCAGTGGCTACCAGATGGAGATGAACATGCAAGGTTCACCTGGCAACTCCAACAATCAATTGGGTTCAGCCCTGCACGTGGTTGAAAGGGATAGCATAGTACCCCAACATCATCTCATATGCTACCCTGACAATTCACCAAAGGGTCCTTTCATCACCTTCCCAGAGACACCCAGGGAGAACTATACTCAAGGAAGCTCATTCCAAGAGACAAGCTTTTCTCAAGCTTTTGTGTCTACTGATGAAAGTTGTGGCAACTCTCTTTTCACTCTTGAAGACCTGGATTGTATCCATCCAGATGATCTAGAATACATGGAAATAGTCCAGCAGATGGCTCTTCTCACTCACAGAACCAAGAAGTTCTACAAGAGAACTGGAAGGAGGTTTCCAAACAATGCAACCAGTGGAAAGTTTTGCCTGGACAAAAGCAAAGTCAAGTGTTACAACTGTAACCTGATGGGCCACTTTGCTAGAGAGTGTAAAGCACTTAAAACAAATGGTGGCCAAACACAGTCCGGACCCAACTACACTGACAAAGCTCCCAGAATGAGAAGCCAAAGCAACAAGCTGCTGTAGCTGTTGAAAAAGGAGGCCTTGACTGGAGCTTTCAGGTGGAAGATGCTTCTCCAAACCAAGCATTAATGGCAGATCATGATGAAGCCAAGGTATTAGAACATCTCTGTACTCCTGAATGCATTGCTAAAGTTAATAGATACATGTCCTATAACTTGGAGATGAGATATGATCTTGAGTCCTTAAACATTTTAAATTATGATTTTAGAAAGTCTGAAAATGATTATAAACTAAAGATAGAGGACTTAGAGAAAACCATTTCAGTTCTAAAATATGAGCATACAGATTTTAAGACTCAAATCAAAGATCTCATAACCAAGCTGACTGAGTGCCAGGCTGAGCTTGTGATCAGCAAAGCCAGGGCAGAAAAAAGTGTTCTTGAAGAAGAGACCTTCAAGAACATGATATCCTCATCCCTGCACAACAAGGTGTGTTATCAAAATAGGCAGGGACTGGGATCTAATGAGATAGTTCCTCCACACACAATCTTGTCTGTAAGATCTCCTAGGTGTGAAACTTGTGAAGATGAGCTTCCTCTTATAGATCCTATGAGTGAAGAGGATGAAGAAGAGATAGTGAAGAGTTCCTCTGAGAAGAGTGAAGAGGAGGATTTTAAGAGGGGCCACTATCCTTCTGAGGAGAAGAAGATTACTGTGATGACCAAGTCAATGAGAAAGAACTTGATCAGGAAGAGCAAAAGAAAAGCAAGAAAGGCTCAAGAGATCAAAGCTACTTTTGACTCTAAGCAGAAACAAGTTTTTATCTCTGCAGGGTTTGAAGTAGTAAAGACTGAAGACATCAACCAAAACTCTTCAGCTAAGAGTTCTAGTTCTTGTTCAAATAATCTCAGTACCAAGAAGAAGACTGATCTGCTGTGTACTACTGCTGCACAGCCTGGACCATCAAACTCCAAGAACAGTTCCCAGCCCAAAAGGACTGTCTCAGCATCTATAAAGATAAAGGTGGAGAAGGAATATTACCAAAGACAGTCTTGTTCTCATAAGAAGATTCTTGTGAATAATAAAATGGTGTGTCATGTGTGAAAGTACCTCTCACATTGCTAAGGGGCAAGGTCACAAATGGTAAGCTCAGCATTGAAAAGGTAAACTTTGTCAAGAAGCTTGGGTACAATCTTCTGAGTGTATCCCAATTTTGTGATCAGAGTCATAACATGCTCTTTACTGAGCATGAGTGCATTGTTCTCAAGCCTGGAGTGGTCATTCCTCATGAGCACATCCTGCTTAGAGCCCCTAGGAAAAGGAACATGTACAAGATGGACTTGCAAGAAACATCTCCATCTGGAGAAGTTTCATGCTTTCTGTCTAAAGCCAATAGTGATGAGTCTTTTCTATGGCATAAAAGAATTTGACATGTAAACTTTAAGAACATGAATAAACTAATTAAACATAATTTGGTAACTGGAATGCCAAAGAAAAAGTTTACAAGTGATGATCATTGTGTTGCATGCCTGAAAGGGAAGCAGCATAAGATATCTCACAAGCCTAAGGAAAGGAACTCTATCACTACTCCCCTACACTTATTACATATGGATCTGTTTGGCCCTACCAGTGTAATGAGTCTAGGAAAGACCTCTTACTGTTTGGTGATCACAGATGATTTTACAAGATTCACTTGGGTTTTCTTTCTTAGAACTAAGGATGAGACCCCTGAAATTCTGAAGAATTTCATCTTAAAAAATTGAGAATCAAAGTGATCACAAGGTCAAAACCATAAGATGTGATCAAGGGACTGAATTCAAGAATTAAACCCTTGATACATTTTGTGATGAAAAGGGTATTACAAGACAATATAGTGCTCCCAGGACTCCTCAGCAAAATGGTGTTGCTGAGAGGAGAAACAGGACACTAATTGAAGCTACAAAAACTATGTTGTCTGACTCTAAACTGCCCATCACCTTTTAGGCGGAAGCAGTAAACACTGCTTGCTATGTGCAAAACAGAGTTTTAGTAGTTAAGGCACATGGTAAGACTCCTTATGAACTTTGGCACAAATGAAAACCTTTCATTGGCTTTCTCAGGTCATTTGGATGTCCTTGCACCATCTTGAATACCAAATATTAAATTGCCAAATTTGCTGAGAAATCAGATGATGGACACTTCATTGGATACTCTTCCCAGGCTAAGGCTTATAGAGTTTACAATCTCAGAACTAGAATTGTTGAGAAGTCAGTCAATGTGACTTTTAATGAACACACACCCTGTGTGGCTGGTTCTGGTCCTGATTGGCTATTTGATCTTGATTTAGTTACCAACTGTTTTAACAAATCTTGTGAGAATGTTTCAGGATCTGCAGAAAATTTAAATACAGGTGATCCTGATCCAAGATTTGAGCTAAGAAAACCCTCAACTCATACATATTCAGCTCCAGTTGGAACTACTTCAGCAAATGAGGTTTCTATCAGGACTACAATGACAAACTCAGCTGATACATCTAGGGTGCCTTCAAATTCCAGCTCAGAGGCTTCACAACCAGATAAGGATACCTCGATTGTGGAAGACAACAATGGTGGTGGTGAAAGTGATCAAGAATTCCTTGATGCTAATAACCACACCATAGATGACAACATCAATAATGTCACACACTCATTGGATCAAGTAAATCTTGATAAGTGTGGTGATGTGGAGGGTGAAACATCTATGCCAGATCTAAATTTCTCAAATTTAGATCTTTCTCAGCAACTTGCTGTGATCCCTCAGCTTAGGATCCACAAGTCTCACCCCACCACAAATATCATTAGAGATGTTGTCACAGGGGTAAGAACAAGAGGACAAACCCATGAAGCAAATGTTTGCCTTCACTCTTGTTTTTTATCCCAGATAGAGCCAAAGAAAGTTGATGAGACTCTAAAGGATGGAAGTTGGGTTGAAGCTATGCAACAGGAGTTGCTTCAATTCAAAAGACAAAAAGTTTGGAACTTTTGTCCTCTTCCTCATGGGAAGACTACCATTGGAACCAAATGGGTGTTTAGGAATAAGAAGGATGATAGAGGCATTATCATCAAAAACAAGGCTAGAATAGTTGTTCAAGGATACACACAAAAAGAAGGGATTGAATACACTGATGTTTTTGCTCCAGTAGCAAGACTAGAAACTGTTAGGATATTCCTGGCATTTGCTGCATCCAAGAACTTTAAGGTCTTTCAGCTTGATGTGAAGTGTGCTTTTCTGTATGGAGTGATTGATGAAGAGGTGTATGTCAAACAGTCACCTGGTTTTGTAGACCCTGATCATCCTGATTGTTTCTGCAAGCTTGACAAAGCTCTTTATGGGCTGCATAAGGCACCCAGGAAGTGGTATGAAATATTGTCTGAGTATCTTTGCAAACATGGATACAGGAGAGGTACTATAGATGGAACTCTCTTCATCAAAGGATAGGGAAATGACATATTGCTAGTACAAGTTTATGTGGATGACATCATCTTTGGTTCAACTAATCCAAAGCTCTATAAAGACTTTGAGAAGTTGATGAAAGACAGATTTGAAATGAGTGCAATGGGAAAACTCAATTTATTTCTGGGAATTCAAGTGAAGCAAGTTGAAGATGGTATCTTCATAAGTCAGTCAAAGTATGTTCAGGACATACTCAAGAGGTTCAACATGACTGATTGTAAGATTGCTAAGACACCCATAGCCAGAAACCACTCCCTTGGACCTGATCTTGAGGGAGAGTGTGTAGATGAACACTTATACAGGGCTATGATTGGGGCTCTTATGTATCTTACTGCTAGCAGGCCTGATATCATGTTTGCTACATGCATTTGTGCAAGATATCAAGCCAACCTTAAGATGTCTCACCTCATCACTGTCAAGAGGATCCTAAGATACCTCAAAGGTGCTTCAACACTTGGTTTATGGTATCCAAAGAATCCCGACTTAAATCTGTATGCTTATACAGATAGTGATTATGGTGGTTGCAATATGACTGCAAAGTCTACATCTGGGGGATGTCAATTCCTTGGTGGAAGGGTTGTCTCATAGCAATGCAAAAAACAATCCTGTGTGTCTGCATCAACTGCTGAGGCTGAATACATTGCTGCTGCAAGTTGCTGTGCTCAAGTGCTTTGGATTCAAATTCAGATGCTGGACTATGAATTTAACTTCAAGGAGACTCCCATTCACATATACAACAATAGTGCTATCTCTATCACAGAGAACCCTGTGCAGCACTCAAGGACCAAACACATCAATATCAGGTATCATTTAATAAGAGATAACTATGAAAAAGGATTAATTAAATCCAATGCTTCTCCTTCAAGGAGCATGGCTGCGATATCCACTTTGTTATCCCTAGCTTTCAGCACCCACCCACATGGGTCACCCCCACTAAAAGCTGTAAACACGATTTTGGTAGTGTGACTATGATGATGATGTTTCCAGAAGTTTCACTGTTCTCATACCTCCTAGAATCGATGTTGCCCTTTTCCTTAGAGGTTGCATAAGACTTGAGTGCCATTACATCATCTTTGGGACTCCATTGACTCCAAGTGAGTAATGATGGATGCTAATTGGGCTGTGACCGGATCTGCATTAGGGTTATTGTCGTCATGTTGATTGGTGGTGCTCCGCGTGGATGGTGCCAATGAATTTCCCGGCAATAGAACCAAATGATACACGTAAAGAACAAAAGTATGATTGGTTGACTAAAAAGGCTTGATTCAAGAGGGCTAATCTCTAGAGTACAAACTCATTCAAAGTGAAAGACTAAAGACAAAACATATCAAATGCAGAAACATCAAACAAATAGTCCCACAAACTAAGAAACTACAAAACTGCCAACTCCTTACTAACTCAGGTTTAAGGACCGAGTGGGTCAAGGTGGGCACCCAAAAACCTACTGAGCCTGCTCCATCTACTCCATGGACCCTTTCGGTGTAGATCTCTTGTACTCGCGGTAGTAAACCTTAATCGGACTTGTATCCAATTGCCACCTTCCTCCATGATTTAAGGCTAAAAAGTGGTATATACTATATGTAAGCGATAAAGGCTGACGAATTACTTATACATGATGTTCTTTAATACTTGTTTTGTTGTAAATTTTTTTGTAGTTTGATTTCAAGTGAACTAACTTGGAGTAGTTGGGCTTGACCAGTCCAAGTTCTAAATGGGCCCAGTTTAGTTTGATTGTTTACTAAAGGGATTAACCCTAATTATAGCCTATAAATATATCTCTTTGTACTTATAATCATTATCAGTCAATAAAAGAAAATCCTAGTTGCCCCAAGAGGACGGGTTGCACACCCCAATCGAACCTCTATAAATCTTCTGTGTCTCTTGATTATTGTTTACTATTTTCTATTTGCATGTGCGTGTGTTTTGATCCTAACATTTCTTGTGTTGTACTGCAGGGAAATGGTGGCATACATTGCTAATACACTTATCTTCATCTTGAGGTGTGCCTTAAAATTTTTTTTAATCTAGTTCTTACCATATATTTGTGCTTACATTTTGCTTTTAAGTTAGCCTAGGTTTTATGTAAGCAATAGGACC